>PQWD01008769.1:21266-93459 GCA_019425675.1 Leucinodes orbonalis
AGCTACTTTATAGCTACACCTAGTTATATTTTGATAATGGACAGCTACAACCGAAAAAACTTGTAGCTAAACCTTTTAGCTCCTTTTTTATTTCATCAGAATACAGCGTTTTTAAAGAAAAATAAATTAAAAACGCGAATATATTGGTCGAAAAGAGCATGTAATAAGTATGTAAGAATAGTAAAATAATTACCTCCCACTGTTTTGATTGTGCCTCCAACAATTCCAGCTGCAAAAAAATTATGTAATTTTGGTGTAGTCAAAGTCAAAGTCAAAATTCATTTCATCAGATTAGGCTTAAAAAAAGCACTTATGAACGTCAAAAAGAATACAAAAAATACATTTAAAATACCAAAGTAAAGCACAATAATGAATTTTGATACTTGGAAATAAGCGCTTTGGCGTTTTGGCCTGTTGAGAAAGAAGCACCCAAGAAAACTCAACAGTACAGCCTTTTTTAAACAATGATTTTAATGTACAGATATTTTATAGCGAATAACTATGTATGCTAACGGTACTAAAAAATAATAATAAATGTATATACACTTTTGACCACTGACGCAGCACTCATTTCACCGATGCCAATGCTTAAATATGGGCACTGATCAACTTGCGTCGGCCGCGCATTAGTTTGGAGAGTTACCATCCAATCGGGAGGGCGTAGGTACAAATCCCGCCAAGTAGCAATGTGTTTTCCAATTTGTGAAATCATATGTACAGGTGAAGGAAAACATCGTGAGGAAACCACACACTACTTCGATCTGTTATAGGTCGAAGACGCCTAAGAACAAATACAAAGCGGTTAATTTTATCACATACTTTAATGCATTTATCAATATTTATACCAAGAAATTTAGCTTTTTTTTTAAATTTTAAAATTATATTTACTATTCTTATTAAAATGGATATAATTCGTTTTTGTCAAACTTATTTTTAAGTTATTTATTTCAAGCCATTCAATGATTCTATTCAATGTTTATTAATTTCAGCTTCATGTTCAGCAATACCTTCTTTCGAATCAGTTGTTATTACTACTGAACATCATCAGCAATAATATAGTTTTGTATTTAGTTGTATGTATAAATATTCATTTATATATATGATAAATAGAAGAGGTCCAGACACTACCCTGTGGAACACCATATAAATTATAGTATTGAGACTTAAAAGATTGCACATATTGCTGCCTATCACGTAAATATGATTGAAACCATTGGAGAGTTAGTCCCCTTACTCCTATGTCCTCAAATTTTTGCAACAAAGTTGAGTGGTTAACCAAGTCAAATACCTTTGACATATCTAATAATAATACTGTAGTTATATATTTTTTATCTATATTAGTTAAGACTTCTTGTAACAGAGAAAATATAGCAAGATTTGTGGATTTATGCTTCTGAAAGCCGTACTGATCTTCATTGATAATGTTAAAGCTGATCAGAATGCATTTCTTCTTACTTTTATAACTTGTTTTTGTAAACATATACATATCCCATATAGAAACACCCAGACTATTACAAACATACATGTTCATGTCCGTTTGCACTGCCCGTAAATCGAACTGGGAACCCTTTGTCTAATATAAGACTTCTCAATAATTTCGCCTCGTGGATCGTCAATGCATAAATATGCAAATTAGAACCTCTTAGTTAGCTCTGGTTTTCTAGTAAGTATTCCTTATTTGTTTAACGAATTTGATAAGCAAATGGAGCTAACAGAATAGTATTGTATTTATTACCAACTGGTTTCTAAATGTGATTAGAACCATCAATGTATTACCGGACCAGAACGTCTAAAGTATTCGCTTGTAAAACCAATACATAAAAAGGTGACATAAACGATATTGAAAATCACAGACCGATCACACTGGTATCTATACTTGCAAAAATTTTTGAAAAGTGCATGTATTCAAGGCTAATTAGCTATTGTGATGATTTCAAAATAATCAATACAGACCAGTATGGCTTCCAGAAGTCAAAGTCAAGTACTCTTGCTATGTTTACTTTGGCAGGTGAAGTTTTAAAAAATTTAGAACAAAAAGATTACAACTGCATTGTTTCTGGATATGTCAAAAGCATTTGACTTAGTTAATCACAATAAATTGCTTTTGAAGTTAGAAAACATAGGTGTAAGGGGCCTACCTCTTCAATGGTTCAAGTCATACTTGCAGGATAGACAGCAATCAGTTGTTATTACACAACAATGTCCAAAGTTAAACATTAAAGGCTCTCATCAATCAATAGATATGGTGTTCCACAAGGTAGTGTTTTGGGGCCACTTTTGTTCTTAATTTATATTAATGACATAACAAATGTAACACTGTATAGGACTATTTTATTTGCTGACGATGGATCAATTATTGTGACAAGTGATCTAAAAGATGGTTTGATAATTGAATGGGTTGACATTAATAATTTACAAATTAATTTGACTAAAACTAATTACATACAATTTAATAATTTTAAAAATCTAAATATTATTTACAAGGATATTCATGTTGAACAAGCTGACATTATAAAATTTCTAAAATATAAATTGGAAATCACAGGTACATGTAGTGTGTGATAAACTAAATCGTTTTGTGTACGTCCTCAAAAGACCTCGTCATATAACGGATCAATCCACAATATTGACAGCCTATCATGCTTATGTCGCCTCGATATTGCGATATGGAATAGTACTCTGGGGTAATAGCGTTGATGTTCATAAAGCGTTTGTAGCCCAGAAAAAGTGTGTACGAGCTATAGTAGGCATACCACCCCACCATTCATGTAAACCGTTTTTTAAGGAACGCAAGTTATTAACTTTGCCAAGTCTTTATATATTTGAAATATGTTAATTTGTTAAAAACAATAAAACTCTTTTTCATAGGGCTTGTGAAATCTACCCTAGAAATAAAAGACACCCAAATAAGCTTGTTCTAAACTTTACTCCTAGAACTACACATTGTATGAAAAATTGTTTAAACTTAAGTATTAAAATTTATAACGGTCTTCCTGAATGTATTTAGAATCTGAATCCTCCATTATTTAATAAAAAAATATATAATTGGCTTTTAGATAAGAATTATTATAGTGTTGAAGAATATCTAGGAATACAGTGACAATTATATTATGATTTAAGTTTGACATTGTTTACATAATTGAAGTTTGACATTGTTCACATAATTTAAGATAATTATATATATTTACACGCCATTGAAATGGCGAAGCATGTTGATCAAATATTGTTATGACCACCAAAATGTACCATGTTTCTAGTAAATAAATGATATTCTATTCTATTCTACCGTAATGGCACAAATGAAACAATGTTGCATCACTTGTACCATCAATCGTACTAGATAATGGTACAAATGACACTAGGCGTCAGGATCCGAAGTGATAAACTCAAAATACCTTTATTCGAATATATCTTTTTCAGATGCTTTTGAATCGTCAACAGTTATTATTACATTTTTAATGACTACCACCAGTTTGGAAAAAGTACGATCGTTGAGAAGTAAGAGCCAGCAAGAAACTCGATTGTCACTCTTTTAATTAAACTCTATAATGGTTACAGAGCTTTGTCATTTAACCTACACGTAACTTTAAAATAAAATGGTTTTACAATGTTATCGTTTGTTTTATTTATATACAATGATTTAAAAAAGAATAGATTCGTGATATGCTCACAAAACAATCGAAAAAGTGTTCCGAATGCAGTGACAGCACACATACACATATTTCGAATGAACGTACATTTACCTAAACAAAAGCCTTCAAACTGTATTCTCTTTGGCGGTTCGTTTTTGTGGCAATGATGGCGTATTTATCTTTATATATACATAATATCATTGTTTATATAAAGCTATAAAATCTCAATTACAATTAATTTTATAATATAACTTACCAATAACATTAATAATGCCGTCCTTAAAGGCATTAACCGCTTCTAATAAGTTTTTCGGTTCTGTAAAAGAAAAATTTAATACATTGCTGAATAGAATAATATTAATAATAATTTCTTTATTTGCCAGAATAAGTAAAATACAATGGTCTTAAATAAAAAAAAACTGTCATATTCTGTCGTGAACATCACGACGTGCAAATCAAATTCAGTAATAATAAATAATAAAAAAAGGGAAGAGAGGGGGTCTTCTCTTGTGTTTTTTAAACTGCCTCTGAAGTGATTTTTGTAACGGTAATAGACAGTAGGGACTGAGGGCTTTATTTAATCAGTTTGCACTAGTTTACTTTGCAGTAAATATTTCTAACCCAATATGAAACCACTTTGTTTTAGTGTTTGGAATGTGTTTGCAGACTTTTTATTTGTATTTGCTAAGATTTATTGATATTTTTGCAAAAAAAAATTGATGTTATATTTTAGTATATATTATATTATCTGTGGTTATACTTAAGATATGGTATTTCAACTCACTTGGCTTCGGCGTAGCTGTAAATGAAGTCGTTAACATTAACATTTAAAAAAAAAATTAAAATCACAAAGAAACGTCAACTAAAAAATGTCCGAGCCACACGACACATAGGTAATGTTATTGTTATATTTAAAACATTAAATTATTCATTAAAATTTTGACCTTAACACAATATATAATAGGGTATAATATCAAAAGCACGAGCACACTACTATTCATTATGACATGTAAATTTGGATAAAAATTATGCTCATTGGATGCGATAGGCAAAATTTTGCCGCGAACACTTTTTGAGTGAGATTGTGGGTGCGGTCCTGACATATCTCTCTAGCTTTATTCACATACATCAATCTTTTCATACAAACTATATTGTTCGTCCTGCTTGGGACCCCAGCCTTCTTAAGGGCTTGACCAATATAATGCCTAGAAAGTGCAAGTCAAAAGTGAAATTAATCATCATCATCATCATCAGCTCATATAACGTCCCCACCGAGGGGCACGAGCCTACCCGTATAGGGTGTGATTAGGCCTTAGTCGTCCACGCGGGCCCAGTGCGGATTGGACGATTTCACACACAACCTTCGAATCTCTTCGCAGGCGTGCATGAAGGTTTCCTCACGATGTTTTCCTTCACCGTAAGAGCGTCGGATAACGTACATATATTTTCGAAAATTCGAAAATACATTGGTACGTGTCGGGATTTGAACCTCAGCCCTCCCGGTAGGAAGGCGACAGTCCACACCACTGAGCCACCGACGCTCTAAAGTGAAAGTGCAAGTCAAAAGTGAAATTAATAAATAAAAGTAAAAAATATATTTACGTGGAACCGGAGCTACAGTCACTGCACCTATAATGAGATTAACACAAAATTATCATTATTGTACGAGATCTTGCTATCTGGTTATCTTTGACCTGTGGTTGTGGAAATAGGAAAAACACAATTTGCTTGAATTCATGATTTATTGTATAACAATGTGTGTACACAATAATATTAGAACGTGAACTGAATTTAGTAATACGCGTACATTATAAATCACAAATGCTTGCGTTTGCAAATGTACGATGCAATCTTATAATTATCATTACAGCCTAATATATCCACTGCTGAACGAAGGCCTCCCCTAATGATTTCCTCGCGGACCGACCCCTAGCAGTCGACATCCATCTTCTACATTATTATGTTATAATTATATGAAAAAGTATGTTTTACTTTTAGGTCATAGAAGTCTTGTTTTCTTTTCTATTTTGTGTTTTGCTTTTTTATTTTAATGTCATACCTACCTATGTACTTGATTTATAAGTATAAGAATCATCATCATCATCATCATCATTACAGCCTAATTATGTCCACTGCTGAACGAAGGCCTCCCCTAATGATTTCCACGCGGACCGATCCCTTGCAGTTGACATCCATCTGCTACCCGCCACCTTAACCAGATCATCCGTCCATCTGGTTAGGGGTCGGCCTACGCTTCGCTTTCCGTTACGTGGACGCCACTCGAGTATAAGAATAATTTAACCATATTGTGCCTTTGTAGGATTTATCTGTATATAAGATACATGGACATACACACAGCGCCATCTAGCCCCAAGTTAAGCGTGAAGTTGTACCCATACTAAACAACGGATAAATACTTATATATATATATATATATTTTGTAAATACATACATATTATACATAGAAAACACCCAGACCATTACAAACAGACATGTTCATGCACATAAATGTTTGAACTGCCCGGGGATCGAACCCGGAACCCTTGGTGTTGTAGTCGACCTCTCAACCGCAACACCAAATGAGTCTTCAAAAGCCTAATATGGTACCAAACAATGTATAAACATAGTTATATACCTTATGTTTATATGCTGTTTGGGAAGGCCTGAGCCCTGCAGTGGGTCGATATAGGCTGATGATTGAGTGATCATCATCAGCTCATTATACGTCTCCAGCGAGGGGCACGAGTCTACCCGTACGCGGGTGTATAGGTTTTAGTCGTCCACGCGGGCCCAGTGCGGATTGGACGACTTCACGCACCACCTTTGAATCTCTTCGCAGGCGGGCGCAGGTTTCCTCACGATGTTTTCCTTCACCGTAAGATGATTAAGTCTGTTTAAAACCACCAGTTACTGAGTCGCTACTTACCACTCGTTGGTCTGCGTGTAGTTGGAGCTGGTAAAATAAAGAAATATTTTAATAGTCCTTTTAAAAGTTCAATTTCCAATTAATTTAGTACCCTCAAGATTTAGTTCCCTCAAGATTACATGTTTGATTAAAAGTATTATGACGACTAAAGTAAACATTACTAACATCATTTTTTTATTACAACAAGATTTGATAGCAGTTTGTAAGGATCCTTAGAAGAAAATAATTTTAGTACCCTTACAATAATAAAATAAAAATTAAGTATATCCCCTCAACAATCAGAATAGTTGAATAGGCTACTTGAGCAGTTTCAGTATTTTAGTACCCCAAAGATTTAATAACCAGATAAATAACAGATTGTATATATTTCTTACAATGATTTTTTCATCATCATCAGCTCATTAACGTCCCCAACGAGGGGCACGAGACTACCCGTATTGGGTGATTAGCTAATTCGTCCACGCGGACCAGTGCGTGATTGACGATTTCACACACAACCTTCGAATCTCTTCGCAGGCGTGCATGAAGGTTTCCTCACGATGTTTTCCTTGAGTAAGACGTCGGAATAACGTACATATATTTTTCGAAAATTAGAAAACACATTGGTACGTGGCGGGATTTGATCCTCAGCCCTCCCGGTAGGAGAGTGACAGTCTACACCATTGAGCCACCGACGCTCTATGATTTTTTAATTCTTAATATTTAATTTTTATATCATGTTTTGGAATAAAATGGAAATCTGGAATCAATTTGATCGGATCTATTAAATATATGCAACCTAAAACCACACTCAACCAAAAACTTTAACCTGTTGGCAAATCAATAAAATAATTATATTACTTATACATTTTAATTTCTATACCAGGGCATTGGGTTCAAATACATTTGCAAGGATCCAGGAACCGGTTCTTTTACTGACAGTTTCGTTATTATAGTTGCAAGCACAGATTTCCCAATACAGGAGATGGGGCAAGCCGCATTTTTAAGTGCGACAAATGTAAGCTCAACGAGCATACACTGGCTGCCAGTTTACGCTCTGTGAGACGGGTCAAGACGCACGAATATTAGAAGAAATTACCGTTTTGATAATGCCATCCTGTGCAATTGTAACATGCCATCATCGCAATGAATCAGTAAATTTACCAAGAAATATAATAACTTTTCACAGGTAAGAACCGAAAAATTGCGACACTGGGACTGCCTATAAACTTGGCGGCTTGTCCAGTCTAATTGTATATTCGGATGTCTGTGGTTGCAAGTACTAACCATATCTATAAGTTCAATGTTTCTAACACAATTATGGATGGAAATTGGTCTGTAATAAATTATTTATGATTATTATTGTACTATAGTTTTGTGTGTTACCTGGTAAGGGCAGAGGACGTCCACGGAATACTGAAAATAAAATATTTTTTCGTTTACTTGCTAAGTTACAAATTTTCATCACTCTTATTAGCAGAGATCGGAAGTAGGTAGGTATTTATGTTCTATATGCTTGGTTTTGAATTTTGTACAAATGTACTGATTTTTTATAGCGAAATGAATTTATATGAGCAGAAAAGATTCCATTATTTATTGGCTAATCAGTCCAATACGAACATAATATGTACTGTTTAAAAATTAAATAATAACAGAAGTGAAAAATATTAATACTTACATCCGGTGATGAAGTCGACAACAGCTTTTATTAGTCCTTGTACAACACCTGAGAATAAATTTAAATAAAAACACAATTTCAAATAATAATGGTAAGTTTTGAACCTGCACCCTCTAAATCGAAAGGCAACAGTTCACACCAATGACCCACTGATGCTCTGCAGCCAAACACACAAGCTGCGATGTATCAGCCTGATATTTCCTTGCGATTGAAAAGCACTCCACTCGTGAAAGAGCTCTTGGTAGTTTATAGGCTCCTAGTACTCAGCTTTCGAAAGCCAAATCAAAGTCACGAGCTTCCATGCATTCGATGCTTAGTTAACTGTCACGCTCTTTGTCATTTATGGGATCCTTATACAGAGGCTTTCATGACAAGGACAACTCTAAGGTTTGTATTCTAGAACGAGATTTTTACTTAAATCGAGTTAGAAAGGGATGGTGCTATTTATCGTATAGAGCGCTATCTCATTCTCACACTACTTAAGTGAAGATCACCGCTTGAGTCCCGTTTTGAATACGGGTCTAGGAGCTGCGGTGCATTCTGCCGAACAGTGGTGGATTTACCAATAGGCTAAGTAGGGAAGCCTAGGACGACACATTAAAAGGGGCGGCAAATTTAGCCCAAATATTTTTCGTCTCACAGTTATACATGTCAAACACACACAATTATATGTGTCAAACAATTATATTTTTAAAACAATTATATTTGACGACCCATTTGGTGATGCGGTTGAGAGGTCGGCGGCAACACCAAGGGTTCCAGGTTCGATCCCCGGGCAGTGCAAACATTTGTGTGCATGAACATGTCTGTTTGTAATGGTCTGGGTGTTTTCTATATGTATGTATTTCCAAAAATAATGTATATAGTATATTTATCCGTTGTTTAGTACCCATAATAAAGGCTTCACGCTTAACTTGGGCTAGATGGCGCTGTGTGAATGTCAGTGGATATTTATTTATTATTTATTATACGTACACATTACGTCCGTAATCCGTATATAAAGATTACTAAACAGTAAACATATCAGAAGGTTGCATTTTTAGAATAAATTTAATCCCAATAAAAACATTTCTAACGTATCCAATTTCATAAGTTAGTGTGGGCGGCAAAAGTTTTTAACCCTTTATAGCGGCAAATATTGTTAGCCTAGCGGCAAATTTCTAAATCCGCCACTGCTGCCAAACATTTAAGAGACTCTGGTAATTTATACCCTCGACTGTGGATAAAACACTTGGTTATTTATGGCCTCCTAGTACAAAGTTAGTGTGGCTCATACCAACCTAATGAGTAATTCTGCCGAATAGTGCCAAAACTGCGTATCACGCAGTCTTTGTTATTATTGACACAAATTATTATTATCAGTCAATTGACACAAATTAGAATTTTTTTTTATCCTTTATAGGCAGACATTTGACCGCCATCTCACCTGATGTAAGTGAAGATGCGGCCGAGGATGGATCATGACTGCCTAGAAACAGCCTATTCACTCTTGCCTTGAAGACGGCCAGGTTGTAATGATCGGGAACACATAAGGAGCAAAGAATTCCATTCCTTTGCGGTGCGCATTAGGAACGAGGCACCAAAGCGGGCTGTGCGGATGTGTGGAATGTCTACCACGTAGGGATGGAACGCTCGCCTCCGTCTTGTATCCCGATGGTGAAAAGGGGCTGGTGGAATTAACGCGTGTAATTCCATCGCACACTCACCGAAATGTAGCTTGTAAAAAACTGATAGCCGTGCAACTCTACGACGATGCTCGAGGCTTTGCAGCTTAGCATCAGTCAGAGTAGGGTCGCCAATGAGCCGCTCAGCACGCCGCTCAATCGAGTCCAAAACAGCCAGTTGGTATTTGGCTGATCCATCCCATAGGTGGCAGCAGTATTCCATACAAGACCGGACTTGGGCTTGATATAATGCTAGAAGCTGTCCTGGGGTGAAATTACTGCCTGACCTTGAAGGATCCCGAGCTTTTTTGCTGCAGTCTTTGCTTTGGACTCGATATATTGGCCGAAGTTGAGATTGGCAGTGAGATGAACACCAAGAAGCTCTAGGCTATCAGTCACTGTGACAGGTACATTCCGGAAAGTCGGAGCAAGCTCGAATTTGCTCCGCTTGGTGGAGAACAGACACGCCTGTGTTTTTGGTAGCGTTGAACGTCACCAGATTAGCATCACCCAAGAGGAGACTGCTTGAAGGACGCATCCACAATTATTTAAAGAGTAATTTAAATTATTTAAAGAGAATTATTAAAAGAGTTGTGAATTTTGAATACATATATAATAAATACCTGCTACACCATCATGAACTCCCTGAGCTGCACTTCCTATAAGAAAAATAAAAAGTAAGAATCTTTATTTACATATAATAAACAAAAGTTATAACAAATATTTTTAGATACGATTAAATAAGGGTAAGCGATATCACTTAACATGAGTCGTCTGCTCGTTTACCTTTTAGTAAAATAGAGAAAATATTTTTTTTCATATTATTAGTGTACAGAACGGTCAGGACGCTCACCTGATGGTTAGTGATATGCCTGACCATGACAGAGCGGCATTGAAAAGACCAAGAACTGATAGGCAGTTATTATTCTCCGTCAATGCCGCACTGCGCCCGACACTAGAGACAATAGATGTTATACCCAGTAATTTTCCTTTATTTTAATCCAATTTTTAATGGACCTAAAATAAGGTAAAGATACTCAAATCACTGGACATTGCACTAAACAAACACCTCTTCACACTAGGTATCACGGACAGTCCTCTATGCAGAGCGTGCATGGAGGAGGAGGAAACGGTGGCGCATGGGCTCCTTAGGTGCACAGGCGTAGCCCAGATCCGCAGGGAAACTATCGGCTCACCGGTAACACTTGCGGACGCCCTGAGGAGACCGGGAAAACTAATCTGCTTTCGGAGGAAGGTGGGCTGGCTGGAGTGACCAGAAGGCCGCACTGGCTCACGCACAATGGTCCACTGCACGGACTAAGTGCGGAGACCAACACCACTAACCTATGTTCTAAAACATAGAAGGTAAAGATAACTTACCTACGGCACTTGAGGCGCCTTTCAAGAAGTTTGCAACGATCCGGTTCAGTCCTTGACCAATCTCCTCCAAGACTGCAATAAAAATTATTATCCTCATGATTTTGTCATTATACCAAAAGTCTACAAATGTCCAATGATACCAGGATCAGTGTCCGGGATCTTTTTTTCGAACTGACTACTGCTGTTGGCCGCAGATGGCCTTTACAGCTTCACCGGGCAATTGGCAAACGCAGATGGCTCTCAGCCTTAAAATTTACACAACGAGCCTAAGGGTGTCCCTGAGTGGGACTCGAACCTTAGCTGTCTCTCTCTCTCTTCAACCTACCGCAGTCCACTACTGGATATATATCTCTCCCATTTTTATAGTGTCCGTTAATTTTAAAATGCAATAATAGGGCGACAGTCCACACCACTGAGCCACCGATGCTTTTTATGTTTTTTCAATAGTATGTTTCTGTTGTCGTAATTTATTAATGAATTCAAACCATGTATTTGTCATCTCAATGATATTTTATTTATAGGAATTAATTTTAAATACTTACACGAAGGATCCAATTTTGGTGGCGTAACAGTGGTGCTATCTGTTGGGAAATAAAGCAAATGTTTATTAAAAGACAGCGGAAGAAGGACATAAGATAAATACCAACATTGACACAGTGTCATCTAGCTTAAATTGGTTGGGCAAGGGGCTTGTAGGTAGGGTTGCCAACTTTTTTTAGCAGAAATAAAGTATATCTGATTTTAAAGGAGGTAAAAAAAGAGTATGCACTTATAAAAAGAGTATCATTTATTTTTATCTTTTAAAAAGGTATTTTTTAGTACTTCTGCGGCACATAACAAATTTCATTATTTTTAAAGGTATTGAATGAGTCTAAACATTCTAACTCTAAATTTAAATATATCAAGAGCTCATTTTTGATTAAATTCAATGAAGCTCTGTTTCTCTCTTCTCGCCACTTTACATTCATGACCGAAAGGACTCTTTCTGTAAATGCTGAAGTGGCGGGAACAGAGAGTATATAGCTAATAATTTTTTTTAAACAATCAAATTCTTGAGGACATTTTTTAAAAATATATTGCCATTTTTCAGCGTGCATTTTTGTATAAAGTCTGTGTTATTAACAATTCGCTTCGAGCAATTTTAAAAATTGATACTTCTGAATATAAAATATCCATGTTATGTTTAGTCTTTTTAAATTAAGTTTTCCTTCTATAATTTTTCTAAATTATTAAATTCAACAGTAGTCTTTAAAGATATTGTATTTAGTGAAACAGCCAGTTATCATTACTAAAATCAAACCATTTTTGTAAATAGTGGACTTTTTAATTCTGATTAAGGTTTTTGCGTATTATTACGGACGTGCACTAAACATTGTAAAAAAAGAGTATTTTAGCGTACTTTATTAGTGTTATAGATTTATAGAGTACGACCACATGATATAGAGGACAATACTCTATTTTAGAGTACGGTTGCAACCCTACTTGTAGGTACTCTTATTATGTTTTTATAGAACGCGCGGTAGAACTTGAGAAATTTATAATTGTATGTGTATATAGACCACCATCATGTACACTAATATTATAAAGAGGAAAACTTTGTTTGGTTGTAATGAATAGGCTCAAAAACTACTGGACCGATTTTAAAAATTCTTTCACCATTCGAAAGCTAAATTAATCCCGCATAACATAGGCTAAATTTATTTGGAAAAAAATAGGGTTCCGTAAGATATTTTGGTTTTTCGGACAAAAAAGGAAAAAACTACCAGAAAAGTTGCTTTTTTGCGTATTCTGCCTAAACTATAAAAGATAGAACGATAAAATGTTCTAAATAAGTGTAGATCTCATTAATATCTACAAAAAAGTCTGCGACACACTATACCTACCTATGTCGGGTGAAGCACAACAACCATTTTTTTAATTAAAAAAATTGAATTTTTTTTTGGCTACATTTAAACGCGTTTATTTTACTCATGCTACTAATCCTTAACAAAATAAATTATTTCATCACTAAGAAAAGTTTACGTAGATAATATTGGTCTTTGAATGATTAAAATTGGACGTTTGGTTTTCAAGTTATGGCGAAATTAAAAATTATTCTGCTGCACGGCCGTCCCGTTGCAAAGTGGGCGTCGCATTGGCGGGGTGCGCATGCGGGAGGGGTATATTATCCAATTTAATATTTTAAATACATTGTTGAATAAAGATCTAAGTAGTTCTTTACAGCATATGATTTAAATGAACATTTTCGAAGATATTAAAATATAAAAATTGCGGTGCGTAGCGTTTGCGGTTGGTTTGCGGCGATACCGGCCGACGGGGAAGCCGGGAGCGTGCCTTTTACGATCAACATTGCACCCGTGCGAAGCAGGGGCGGGTCGCTAGTTTGATAATATTTTATTTGAATCTACTATGGAAGAAGTGCTCAGTAAATTTAGTAAGTTTAAAAAAAAGGTCATCATAGTGTGACTTCAACATAAATATTTAGATCAATCACGATCCTTTTCGAGGTTTCTCAATCTTTTAAGTCATATAATTTATTTAATCAATTTAATGAGCCAACTAGGATCACCTCTACTACGGCTACTTGTCTTTGATAATATTTTTTGTGAAAATATAACTATTAAAAAATCAATAATTAATTGTTTAAAATCAGCACAGTTTGAACACCGTCATGACTTACAGCAAGTTTTTTTTTCTTATTAACTTAAGTTTATTTTCAAAGAATATAAGGCTAATATTAGGTTCATGCATACTCGAGTAGCTGACGCTAATAATGAATTCCAGTGTCTAAATACAATTAATAAACAATTAAAAATAAATAATGCAGACTAAAAACCTTAAAAATAAAATACTATAACCAAATAAATAATATAATAACTAAATAAAAAAATTTAAAGAACTCCCCTTGAGTAAAGTTCCGAAGATACTGGCAGCGTTACCCCTTTGAATCGCTAAACTAATTCTTTGACCAAGGTAGCTGCTTAAGTACTACTGCAAGGTAGGTACTTGCTAAAGTAATTAATATCCGTTATAGGCCAATTACTAACAACCGCATAAGTCAATTTAAAAATAACTTTGATAATTCACTAAATCAATTTAAACCTAATGATCAAAACGTGGATAGTCTTTATGAAAATCTTTATTATACTATTAAGAAAAAAATTGATAAAGTATTTAATTTAAAAAATTAAAAAATATGTAATAATAATATCAGATTCAATGATTGGGCCACACCTGGCATTTTTAAAAGTGGGACTAGGTAATATGAGCTATACGACTTGAAAGTATATACTACAGACCTCAGGGTCTGTAATATATATATATATATATATATTTTGCCAGTTATATTTTTGTCAGGACCTATTCAAAAATATTTAGGAAAATATGTCATATGGCTAAGTCGTTATTTTTGCGCGATAAAATCAAAGGGTCTAATAACAAAATTAAGGCAACTTGGAATGTCATTAATAAAGAAGCTGGTAGGAGTAAGCCTCGTGATCATAACTTTACACTCAAACTTGACAACGCTATTGTTAATAAAGAATCTGATGTAGTAAATGTGTTTGAAACGTTTTTTTCCAATACTCCAACCGAAATTACTAATTCTTTAAACTCTAGTTCTTCTGCTGCTCAGGCTCTTCTTACATTTAGTATTCCAGAACGTGTCCAGGCATTTACATTTAGTCATATTAATTCTAACAAAATTGTCAAGACTTTTAAGGAGTTAAATATGAAAAACACTAAAGATCTGTGGGGAATATCAACAAATATAATTAAATCTATCATTGAAAGTATAGCACCCCAATAGGCATTCATATTCAATAAAAGTATAGATGAATATGAATGCCAATTGAGTCGATTAGTAAAATTTTTGAAAAAATAATATTTAATCAATTATTAAATATTGCATAAAAAACAGTTCGGTTTTACTAAAAATAAAAATACTACTGATGCAGGAATGCCCTCATTAAGCACGTATATGACGCCTGGGAGAATAAGCAAGATGCGATTGGGATTTTTTGTGAACTGTCAAAAGCATTTGACTGCGTCGATCATGAGACCTTACTTATGAAGTTAAGACATTACGGTGTATCAGATTGTTCAGTAAAATACTTAAGATCTTATTTGACGGGCAGAACTCAAAAGGTTGTTGTAAACGGTTCTAGCTCTTCTGGTGGCCCACTACGCATGGGCGTGCCTCAGGGTTCTATATTGGGTCCTTTACTGTTTCTTTTATATATAAATGACCTTCCTTACCATTGTCATAACTTTCTGACATAGTACTATTTGCAGATGATACATCATTGCTTTTTAACGTTAATAGAAAAAAAGAAACATTTGACGATGTAAATGGTGCTATCTCACAAGTAATGCATTGGTTTACAGTTAATAATTTATTGCTTAACACTAAAAAAACTAATTGTATAAAATTCTCATTACCTAATGTGAGGCAGGTCATCACCAGTATTAATTTGAATGACGAATGCTTAAAAATTGTTGATAGTACAGTATTTCTAGGAATTACTATAGATTCAAAACTCCAGTGGGGACCTCATATTGAAGCTTTGGCAGGTAGACTTAGCTCAGCAGCGTATGCAGTTAGGAAAATAAGGCTCTTAACCGATATTGATACAGCAAGATTGGTTTATTTTAGTTATTTTCATAGTATAATGTCATATGGTCTTCTGTTGTGGGGCTCAGCTGCTGATATTAACACTATATTTGTACTTCAAAAAAGAGCCATCCGAGCCATTTATAACCTTAGACCACGTGATTCACTTCGGGAAGTATTTAAAAAAATCGATATTTTAACAGTAGCGTCTCAATACATTTACCATAATCTAGTTTATGTCCACAAAAATCTTCATTTGTTTGAAAAAAATTGTGACGTACATAACTTTAATACTAGGAACAAAAACAAACTTGCTGTCCCAAATCTTAGACTAAGTAAAGTAGGGAAATCATTTGTTGGAAGAGGCATAACATTCTTTAATAAAATACCACAAAATCTTGCCGAATTGCCTTTTCACCAGTTTAAAGTTAAATTGACCTCGTTTCTTTACACAAAGAATGTATATTAATATTAAAGATACTATACAATAGAATAATATTTATCGGATAAAGATGTGTGGTCTTGCACTTAGTGTTCCAGTTACAAAATCTCTGTAATAAATTATTGTAAAGCTATGTGTAGGTAAATGACAAACTGTAGCCACTGATATAAAAAGATTAAAAGAGAAACTCGAGTTTCTTGCCGGCTCTTCTCAAAGATCCTACTTATTCCGAACCGGTTGTAGAGTCACAAAAAAATATGATAATAATAACAATTGACGATTCAAAAGTATCTGTAACAGATTTATTTGAATAAAGCTTTTTTTTCTTTCTTTACTACGGTTTCAAAACAACGTTATATGTCTATGAGTCATGCTTATAATTAAAAGGACAGCAGTATGCTTTTTCATTTCGTGAATAAATGTTTACAAATTATTGGTGTTTCTTGGGATACCCAAAGTGCTACTTACTATCTTTTAGTTAGACGCTTACTATTCTACAGTTTCAAAACAACTATAGATAACTGAACTACAAACTCCATACAGAGTTCTTATTTTGAATGAATTATTTAACCATCTAGAAATTTACCTCCCTTATCATTTTTGTTTTTAAGTCAGTAATTTAGTTTATGTCAATTTTAAGTGATTCGTATTAATAACCACAATAAATATACCATAATGAAGAGGCATAATAAAAAAAACTACCCGCGCGCGCGAACGGACGTGTACAATACTGCTCGTATTATTTTAAATAATAAAAATAGTAATAACTACACTATACTGCCCAAATGGGCACGAAATGAAATGGCTGTGATTCTGGCATATTCGATATATCGTTTATGGAGTGTTCCCAAGACAATTGCAAAAAATATTTCATTTGAAGTGTCTGGCGTTAACTCAGGAAACAATTGAAACATTCACTCAAGATTATAAAAATAACTGGATTTGTCTAAATTATAGGCTAAATGTTTAGTCTTGGGCTGTCTGCATATAAACTTACCTGGATCATGATCTGGTTTTCCAAGGACTGAAACAGATTTATAAGTATTTATCAATAAAACACGATGGCGTGATAGTTCTTAGGTGTTAGTTAGACAAATATCGTATTGGTTTTTCCATCATGGGAAGGGTGACCTTAAAAATCTTAAACATATTCTTTAGCTTCGGGTTTCATAAGAATGTTAAGGCGTCGCTTCTAACAACTGACTCTAAGTCCCAAGCGAAGATTCCCTGGAGACTCTGAGTTTGCTTTCTCCTGATGCTGACACAGCCCAATGGGTGAAGAACTTAAATATTCGCTTGTAGTTATAAGAGTAAACTTGCATGTTATTGGAAGCAACTTCATGAAGATAAAATGCCATACGAATAAATAAACTGATTCTTGGTACTTTTCATGAAACCTCAATTTGGAACCAGATATCCCGTTTCTCTTCTTCCTCATTTAGTCCCTCAGCGAACTTGCACAAGTCAGTATATCAGGCTCTTAGATCAACACTAAATAAATAGATGCCCAATTACGAAGAAACGTCAACCAAATAAAATAGCGTAGCGTAGGACGCCCTCCGGCCCGATGGACCGACGACTTGCGAAAGGTCGCTGGTGGAGGCTGGATGAGGAAAGCGGAGGACCGGGATATCTGGCGCGAAATGGGGGAGACCTATGTCCAGCAGTGGACTGCGATAGGTTGAATAGGAATAGGGTCAACCAAATAATGTCCCCATGACACATACATATACTTCTTGTTATATTTAGAGTCGGTGGCGCAATGGTGTGGACTGTTGCCCTTCTACCGGAAGGACTGTGGTTCAAATCACGGCACGTACCAATGTGTTTTCAAATTTTCGAAATTATATGTATGTTATCCGACGCTTTTACGGTAAAGGAAAACATCGTGAGGAAACCTTCACGCATGTCTGTGAAGAGAATCAAAGATTGTGCGTGAAGTCTTCCAATCCGCACTGGGCCCGCGTGGAAGACTAAGGCCTATCACTCTAACGGGCAGGCTCGTGCCCCTCGGTGGGGACGTGTAATGAGCTGATGATGATGAATGTATAAAAAAAATTTGAACGCGAAAAGAATCAAATGCATACTACTGTCGATATGACATGTAGCGAGCGACGTGATTATGAATGAAAATTCTGCCCAACTGACGCGTTGGCCAGAATTTTACCGCGACACTGTTTGTGAGATTATGCATCTCATTGGTATATAGTTGGTCTAAGACCAGACCAGAGGGCGTCCTACGCTATGCTTGCTTAGACACGGTGTCCTCTCCAGAACTCGTCTGCTCCAACGGCCATCGGTTCTGCGACATACGTGACCAGCCCACTGCCACTACAACTTGCTGATTCGACGAGCTATTTCTTTAACTTTCGTTCTTATACGGATAAAATCATTTCTGATTTTATCACTAACATGTACCTTGAGTTTGTCTCACTATATTACGCGTTGAGAGACTTTAAACTTTGAACCAATCTCGTATTTAGTGTCTATGTCTCAATCAACGGCGGATCCAGGAGGAGGGTCATGGAGGTCATGACCCCCCTGAGCTATTTTTAAGTACTATACTAACGTACATTAACAAAATACCTTATAAGTTCTTAGCTTGACTACTACTATGTGATCCCTCCTGCGCGTAACCTGGATCCGCCCTTGGTCTCAATTGCGTACTCGTATATTAAGAAGGATAAAGAATTTCACTAGGACAATATGCTTTATCTAAATACGTTACTCACTTGCATTAATAAAGTTTTCAATTGCATCTCCAAGTCCGTTTATAAGACCTGCAACAGAATTTATGAATATATAAATATCCACTGACATTCACACACAAGGAGCGTCGATGGCTCAACGGTGTGGACTGTCGCCCTCCTACCGGAAGGGTGAAGTTCAAATCCCACCACGTACCAATGTTTCTTAATATTCTAAAATATATGTACGTTATCCGACCTGAGGAAACCTGCGCCCGGCTGCGAAGAGATTCAAAGGTTGTGCGTGAAGTCGTCCAATCGCGTCGCTGATGATGATGATGATGATATTCACACAGCGTCATCTAGCCCCAAATTTAGCCCCAGATTTAGCGAGGAGCACAAGCTCCTCGCTAAATCGCTCCTCAGTGGTTTAGTACCCTAGCTACAAAGCTAGGGTACTAAACCACTGATAAACACTCACACAGCGCCATCTAGCCCCGAGTTAAGCGTGAAGCCTGTATTATGGGTAAACATACTTATATATTTTAATTGTAAATATTTACTTATTATACAAAGAAAACACCCAGACCATTACAAACAGACAGATTCATGCACACAAATGTTTGTAGTGCCCGGGGATCGAACCCGGAACCCTTGGTGTTGCAGTCGACGTCTCAACCGTAACACCAAATGGGTCGTCAATATTGTTAAGAAACAAAAATGCATTGCAATGCACGATGAATAAAAAACATGTTTATTGCTATTTTAAAACTAGTTAATCAAGATATAGTGAGCGAAGTGTTGAAAGATTTTGAAAAAGAAACACACACACAAACACATACAAGGTATAGGTAATGTGTGTATACGCTTGCGCACGCGTCTGTGTGTATACGCTTGCGCACGCGTCTGTATGTGTGTGCTTTCATTGATGTAATATTATCTATGTGCTAATATGCTTGTGTAGGTATTTACCAGTCGATCCATTGAAGACTCCTTTCACTATTTGACCTGTTGAAAGTATTACACGTGAGAATTTAGATCTCTTATAAATATAAGAAGAAATATTCAAGATTTTGAAATTTATGAAAAATAATTAATAGAATTGATTAAATCTTCTTTTCTATGCAACCTACTGCAGTGCACTGCTGGACATAGGTCTCTCCCATTTTGCGCAACATATTCCGGTCCATCGATTTTCTCATCCAGCCTCCACCAGCGACCTTTCGCAAGTCGCTGATCCCTCGGTCCGGGTGTCCTACGCTACGCTTGTCAAGACGCGGTCCCCACTTCAGAACTTGTCTGCTCCAACGGCCATCGGTTCTGCGACATACGTGACCAGCTCACTGCCACTTCAACTTGCTGATCCGGCGAGCTATGTCGGTAACCTAAGTTCTCTTGCCTAAGTGTAACTGTTGGTAATTGAAAAAGAAGGTCAAATTGTTTGTATGTTACATAGTATAAAAGATGGTCAGGACGCTCATCTGATGGTAAGTGATACACCTGACTATGACAGGGCGACATTGAATGAGCACAAGAACCGATAGACAGTTATTATTCTCCATCAATATCGCACTGCGGCCGTCACCCGAGGCAACAGATGTTAGGTCTCTTATACCCGGTAATTTTACTAGCTACAGTGCCCTCATCCCGAAACACAAGTGAATAACACTCTTTTCACGGGACGATATCTGGCACTGCGGTGGTACCAACCCAGACGATTCAATACCGAGTCTACCACCTAGTTACATTGTCTCTTTCTTACCTATTCCGTTGTTTAGACCGTCGATAACGTTGCCTAATACCTCCAATGGGTTTGGTGGTCCTGTAAATGAAGAGTAACACAATCATTATTAGCCTATAATAATAATAAATGAATATCCGCTGACATTCACACAGCGCCATCTAGCCTCAAGTTACACATGTAGCCTGTAGTATGGGTACTAAACAACGGTTAAACATACTTATAGTGTCGGTGGCTCAATGGTGTGGACTGTTGCCCTCCTACCGAGAGGGCGGAGGTTCAAATCTCCACATGTACAAATGTGTTTTCGAATTTTAGATATTAAATGCACGTTATCCGACGCTATTAAGGTGAAGGAAAACATCGTGAGGAAGGTTGTACGCGAAGTCGTCCAACCCGCACTGGACTCGCGTGGACGACTAAGGCCTAATCACCCTATACGGGTAGGTCGTGCCCCTCGGTGGGGACGTTTAATGAGCTGATGATGATGTATGTGTAAATAAAATTCTAAATATAATGAAAATAATTTTATTACATATACTTTTGTACCGTTAATTATTAAAAATAAAATAAAACTTACTTGTTATTGGCGCTTTAGTTGTTGGTTCTAAAAAGAAGAAATTTTATTATTAGACTATTATTAATCATCGTTTGCGCAGTTGTGTGGATTGTAGCCTTCCATTCTAAAGGCCACCGGTTCAAATCCCGCCACGTACGGCAATATATTTTGAATTTTTCGATATTATATGTACAGTACCCGACGCTCGTACGGTGAAGGAAAGCATCGTGAGGAAACCTGCGCACGCCTGCAAAGAGATTCAAAGGTTGTGCGTGAAGACGTCCAACCCGCACTGGGCCCGCGTGGACGACTAAGGCATACACCCGCATACGAGTAGGCTCGGGGCCCTCGGTGGGGACGTTTAATTGGCTGATGGAGATGAAGTTGACTAATCAGTGTGAGAATTCCGCACTTTACTATTTTACTCGTTATTTATCTACGACTATCATTCGATAAATATAAATAAATAAATATCCACTGACATTCACACAGCACCATCTAGCCCCAAGTTAAGCGTGAAGCCTGTATTATGGGTAATAAACAACGGATAAACATACTTACATACATTTTTTGTAAGTACTTATATAAACACCCAGACCAATACAAACAGACATGTTCATGCACAGTAATTTGTACTGCCCGGGGATTGAACCCTGAACCTTTGGTGAAGCAGCCGGTCTCGACCATTGCACCACATGGGTCGACAATATTATCGCATTGCATTCTCCAGGAAGCTCGTACTACTTTATTCGTGTCATGAACCCGTCTCATTCCATCAAAATCAAAGTCTAAATTCTTTATTCAGATTAGGCTTACAAAAAGCACTTATGAACGTCAAAAAGAATACAAAAAATACATTTAAAATACCAAAGTAAAGCACAATAATGAATTTTGATACTTGGAAAAAAAGCGCTTCGGCGTTTTGGCCTGTTGGGAAAGAAGCACCCAAGAAAACTCAACAGTACAGCCTTTTTTAAAATCTATTCAATCTATCGCAGTCCACTGCTGGACATAGGTCTAAGAAAACTCAACAGTACAGCCTTTTTTAAAATCTATTCAATCTATCGCAGTCCACTGCTGGACATAGGTCTCCCTTTTTTGCGCCAGATAATCCGCTCCTCAGCCCTCGGTCTATCAGGCCGGAGGCGTCATCCCATATTAAATAAAATTGAAAGAAAATATAAATATATATAGCACTGGTTACTGTAACGCAGGTTTGCATACCTATCACGGAAGTCAGGGGTTCCACAACATTATAAGTGTAAATGTTTTATGTCAATAAATAAATAAATTATTAATTATAATTATTTACTTTTAGTATTTTTAATCAATTGCAAAGAGTTTTACTTGATTGTAAGGGATTTTTTTTTATGTTATCCCTATAACGAGCTAGAGAGGCACCTGATGGAAAGTGATCATCTCCGCCCATGAACAACGGAGACACCAGAAGTGTCAACGGTGCGTTGCTTGCCTTTTAGGAAGGAATACGCTGTTGAAAATGTGTGAAAAATATTAGATTTTTATATCCTTAGATTTTCTTTAAATTCGAGGGATGTACTTTAAATCCAATTTGGTGTAATTGGTGAGACGTCAGCTCTTACACTTAGTGTTCCGGGTTCGATCCCCGGGGCAGTATAATCATTTGTGTGCATGTCTGTTTGTATTGGTTTGGGTATTTTCTATGTAAAATATGTATGTATTTACAAAAAATAATGTATATAAGTATGTTTATCCGTTGTTTAGTACCCATATTACAGGACAAATGCTTAATTTGGGACAAGATGGCGATGTGTGTATGTCAGTAGATATGTATTATTATGTTTTCGAAATCCGTAGATTCACGGGCCGAATTGTGGCCCGGTCCTTTGGAAGGCATGTGTGGGGCCGAAGCCAACAGCACAGGCCCTTTTTCGAATTTTTAATCTTTGTATGTGTTACTATTCTTAAATTGCCAATATTTTTGGTTTCACCCTGTATTTTTATACAGTACTTACTTGGCGTTGTAGTTGTTGTCGTGGGCGGAACTGTAGGTCTTGTCGGGAACACTAAAGTAGGAAATAAAACGAATTAATCAAATATATTTCTTATACAAACAGAAGTAGTGTTGAAAAAAAGTGTCTCTTTCCTTTTATCTTTAAAAAAACACCAGTGATCCAAAAATGGGTTAGTATCAATATCAAAATTACATCTACAGATTCATGGTCCGTACTCTTTTTAGGGTTCCAAATGGCGAAAAACGAACCCTTATAGATTCGTCAAGTCTGTCTGGCTGTCCGTCTGTATGTCACACCCTTTTTTATCCGAAACTATAAACACTACACTATTCAAACTTTGTAAGTATATGTATTCTGTGAACCGCTATTAGGTTTTGACAAGAAACTTGAGAAAAAGAAATATAAATATATTGGGGTTCCCCATACATTGAACTGAAACTCATTTTTTTTATTTCATCGTTGAAATAATTGTGTACGAAACGATTTCTGGTGTGTTGTTTTTTTGCTGCACTGCGGTGGTACCTACCTAGTCTAGGTAGGAGGTTTGTGAAATTACCGGGTATATCCGGTCGAAGCCAATGACTTTAGTGAAAAACATGGCCCCGCTACTTGACTCCGTAATTGCCGCGCGCCGGCCGAAACATAAACAAACGATAAGAATCGAGTTCTGAGAATTGCTGGCTCAAGTTATCCATACTAATATTATAAATGTGAAAGTATCTCTGTCTGTCTGTCTGTTTGGAACGCTTTCACGCCTAAACGGCTGAACGGAATTTATTGAAACTTGGTATGTTGATAGATGGTAACCTAGAATAGGTTATAGGTTACATTTTGTCCCATTTTAACCCCCCACTTCCCTAAAAAGGGGGGTTGGGAGTTTGAATGGAACATTCCGCAAATTTTGAAATACAGTACAATACAAAAATAACAAAATTATTTACACGTAAGATGGGAAAGTAAGTATAATTAAAAAAGACAATTTAAACAAAGGAATGATCACACAAAATTTAATTAAAAATAGAAACACGTTATTTGTGGTCAAATGGGCCCTGCCTCAGCTTAAGCTGACGTGTGTCATGTACAGTTTCTAAGATTGATCAAATTTGGTAATGGTGAATCTACGAAGCGATTTTAACCAATACAGTATTAATTCTGACCGAATATATATACCTATTTTTGAATACATTATTAACAATAATGTATTCAAAAATAGGTAACATTACATCAATCCAGGTTAACATTCTTTCAATCCAGGACTATAGCTGATTTTTCATTACAATTTCTTATAATGTTTCTCACTAACATTACACGCTAAGGTACATAGATATTAAGTATTATTATACACTAACTTCTCATTACAGCTAATTTGGTACAATCTGAGCCCACATGTTTAGAGTTGCAGTCTAGGATGTTTATTTTATTGATGAAACTAAAGACTGTATTTGACTGTATCTTGTTTTGTGAGCCTTAAATAAATAAATAAAAAAAAAGCAAAGACAATATTGCACAAAAAAGTATAATGTAGCTAAAATATAATAAATACATAATAAAAAACGTTATATAGCAAATGACTACTGAAAAAATACATTCGTTTACATAATTTACAAATGTGTAATGGCTGAGACGTCGGGTTTTCCAAGGGTTCCAGGTTCGATCCCCGGGCAGTACAAACATTTGTCTGAGTGATTTCAATGTATTTATGTACATAAAAAAGTATATAAGTATGCTTATCAGTTGTTATTGCCCACATATACCACAGGCTTCACGCTTAGCTTGTGGCTAGATGGCGCTGTGTGAATGTCAGTGGATATTTATTTATTCTTTGTATATGTTTTTGACACAAATGTTTGGACTATTTAGGGATCGAATTATTTATTGATTGTAATGTATTATAACGTCAGGTAAATAAGGGACATTGAAATCCTGTTAGTGAGAGGTGACTGTTGCCAATAGATCACTAGTGATCCACAGATAGCACCAGTGATCTATAGTGTCACAACTTTGTTGCTAGTTTGTGACGTAAAGATTTAATATAAAATCATACTTACACCATGAAAACATTCCTCCTGGAAACATAGAAAACAATTATTAAGCATTTTAGTTTTTTTGAAAATTAAACAATTCTACCTATATTTACACAAACATTTTTACATTATTATTATAAAGAGCGTCGGTGGCTCAATGGTGTGAACTGTTGCTCTCCTACCGCGAGGGCTGAGGTTCAAATCTCGCCACGTACCAATGTGTTTTCGAATTTTCGAAAGTATATGTACGTTATTCGGCGTTCTTACGGTGAAAGAAAGCATCGTGAGGAAACCTGCTCTCGCCTGCGAAGAGATTCTAAGGTTGTGCGTGAAGTCGTCCAACCCGCACTGGGCCCGCGTGGATGACTAAGGCCTTATCGCCCTATACGGGTAGGCTCGCGTCCCTCAGTGGGGACGTTTAATGATTGACGATGAATGAAACATTTCTGTCGGCGTCACTAATATACTTTTCTGATAAAGATAGGTGTCTTTTCTCTTGCATTTTTGCTTCCTTTGAAGTCTGTTTTTTTGTTACTAATACACAGTACAGGACGGTCAGGACGCTCAATTGATGGCAAGTGATGCGCCTGACCATGACAGAGCGGCATTAATTGAATACCAACTTGAATGATAGACAGTTATTATCCTCTATCAATGCCGCACTGCGCCCGCCAAGACTGCAGATGTCAGGTCTCTCGGTAATTTCACTAGCTACAGTGCCCTCATCCCAAAATGAAATGAAATCTGCAAGTAGCCCTTTCCACGTTTATGGAATTTGATTGCTTCCATGGTGTAATGAGTGTTGTTTAAATCGCTCCGTGATTTAGGTGTCGTGAGTGACAATTTAACAGGGACACCGTAAAGTTATTCTCAAAACGTATAAAAACCCACAACTTACAAAACTACTCTGTGTGATTTTTTTTATTTTGAATGCTAGTACTTCTAGTGACAGTTTTCTTACTTTGAATGTCTTACGTAACAAGTGACGTAAGAGGGCACTTGGAGACCAATCAATCGTTGCAATCAAGCTCATTATTATCATTAGCTCATTAAACGTGCCCAAGATTGGCATGAGCCTACTCGTGAATGGTTTATAGTATAGGCGTTTGTCGTCCACGCGAGCCCAGTGCGGGTTGGACGACTTCACGCACAACCTTTGAATCTCTTCGCGGGCGTGCGCAGGTTTCCTCACGATGTTTACCTTCCATTAGTGTAACATTAATGTACATATAATAATGATTTACTTACCAGGTTTTTCAGTAGCTGTAAACAAAAAAATATAAATATTGAAATAAAAAAGGAATACATAGTTAAATTTCCAGTCCTATAATCTCTATACATGTAAAGGACTTTTTTACTTGTATTGTCTTTTCACTTTTTTCATTTCGTTGTCAAACGCGCCGACGAAGCACCTGATGTTAAGTGACATGACCATCCATCTTTAAAATGGCGGACGAAAAAGACAATAAAAAGAGGAAGGGGGTTTTTCAGCTTAGGTTTTTTTTGTTATCATCTATAAGCAGACATTTGACCGCCATCTCACCTGATGGCAAGTGATGATGCGGCCTAGGATGGATCATGCCTGACTAGAACCAAGCTATTCACTCTTGCCTTGAAGACGGTCAGGTTGGTAGCCTCACTTACACGGTGAAATACAACGAAGGCTTCGTTGCCCGCCGGTGTTTTATGAGATCTATCATACACTTAAACTACTGGTCACTAAACTTCCTTGCATATTTCGAGTGAATATCAGTCATATATTTTTAGTCATCAAAAATAGTTTTGAAATTTTAAGTTTAATACAAAATAAAAGATTTCAATTACACAATGAAAACAATAATACATTAAATAACAAAAAAAGATAATATTACAATATGATTCACATGTATTGGTTTATGATGAAATCTACTATATAAAAATAATTCGGGTTTTCCTTCCTGACGCTATAACTCCGGAACGCACGAACCGATTTCCACGGTTTTGCATTCGTTGGAAAGGTCTCGGGCTCCGTGAAGTTTATAGCAAATAAAATTGAGGAAAAATTTCAACAAAAAAGCGGGAAAATCTTTTTTCGCATACAGCGACATCTCTGATACATAGCATACTACAAACCAATATTTTAAATAGATTGCATCTTTTGATCACCAAATGAAATGTTACATAAAACGATGCCATCTGTTGGCGAAACTGTGAATAATAAAATTTACCAAATAATTATGTGAAATTCTACAATTTTGTTGTCAATCTTATCATATATTTTTTGTATCCTTCTGAACACCACCTCATAACATATATTTTTTTTATATCGAAGCTGTGGTTAACGTCATAGGTGACACAGTTATATTGTACTTTTAGAACAAATAATATTAACATGTTATTGTGTACACTGTAAGTTAACCCAAATAAAGATAAAAAAAAATTATATCTTCCTTACTTGTAGTGACTGGAGACCGAGTGGCTGGAAAAGTGTGAAAATAATCGATTAGGTAAAATATAGAAAGTAATAGTCATTTTATCATCATTTAGGAAGAGATCATATGTATGAGATCTTGCTGTCTTTGAATTGAAGTTGTGAAAACAGAAAAACATCAAAATAAATAACAAAAACATGTGTGTACACCTTATATAAATAATATCAAATATATATATTTGCAAAAAGAATGTGTCATTAGTCATAAATACCTGTATATTTAAGTACATACATTAGTATCAATTTGATTTTACCGGAGTTTGTACCGGCGTGCAAATACACAATGTCCATTACATTCGTAAGAGTAAAATTTAACAATACAATTTAATTTGCATAATTAATATGTCAATCGATTAAACATAGAAAAATACGAAGTCAATTTACATTAAAATATTCATCGACAGAGTAAAAACATTTACTAAGTAGCCATTTTGTTAATTGAACGCTTAAATAAATTAAGAGGCATACATTTTAATTATTATTTTTTTAAATTGGCAGATTGTTATAAATTTTAATTTTAATCAAAATAAACTAACTGGATGCATAATCACGAAGAAATAGTAACCAAAAATCAGAAAAATAAAAAATTATGATACTTACTTGCTGGTCTATTCGGGAACACTGTAATAAAAAAAATATTTATATTCTAAGTAAGTAGGTAATTTTTTATTCATTTAGTCAAAATTATAATTAGATAATAATGATTTTAATAGAAATAATTGATCAATAATTTTGCAGAAATAATTTTATTAAATCAAATTATAAAGTGCATAAAAAACTTACACCATGAAAACATGCCTCCTGTGAATACAAAAAAGATATTCATTAGACATATTTAGTAATAGCTCATAGAGCTTAAAGAGCGTCGTTGACTCATTGGTGTGGATAATTATGAATTGCCTTTCGATCTGAAGGGTACAAGTTCAAATCGAAATAATGCGTTAATCTGACGCTCTCACGGTGAAGGAAAACATCGTGAGGAAACCTGTGCACGCATACGTAAAGATTTAAAAGTTGGGCGTGAAGTCTACAAATCCACACCAGACCCGCGTGGACGACTAAATGCACACCCTATACGGGTAGGCTGGTACCCCTCAGTGGAGACATATATTGAGCTCACAATGATGATGAGTATAATAACAGCTTAAGTCCAAAATCATCATCAGCATTTAAGCGCTGGACAGTCATCATCATCATCATCATTACAGCCTAGAACGTCCACTGCTGAACGAAGGCCACCCCTAATGATTTCCACGCGGACCGATCCCTTGCAGTTGACATCCATCTGCTACCCACCACCTTAACCAGGTCAAGCTCAGCAGTTCAGCTGGACAGTGACCACCCCTGACGATTTCCACGCAGACCAAAATTCGTCGAGTTATAGACCAGCTAAAAGGATTGATGACCTGGTTAAGGTAAGAGAAGTAGATGGATGTCTTCTGTTATGTCCACAATGGACGCCTAATCGGCGTTAAAATTGAGAACTTAGAGAAGTTCATTAACTTTTTTATAATGTTATCGGGTATAAGAGACCTAACATCTGTTGTCTCGGGTGACGGGCGCAGTGCGGCATTGAAGGAGGATAATAACTGTCTATCAGTTGTTGGTCTCCTTTAATGCCGCTCTGTCATGGTCTGGCGTATCACTTACCATCAGGTGAACGTCCAGACCGTCCTGTACACTTATAACATAAAAAAAAATTGTTACAAAGTGAACATGACGGTCAGCACGCTCGCCTGATGTTAAGTGATACGCCTGACCATGACAGAGCGGCATTAAAGGAGACCAAACAACTGATAGACAGTTATTATCCTCCTTCATGCCGCACTGCGCCCGTCACCCGAGATAACAGATGTTAGGTTTCTTATACCCGGTATTTTCACTAGCTAAAGTGCCTACCTATTTTACGGGACAATATCTGGCACTGCGGTGGTACCTACCTAGACCTAGTAAACAATTAACCTAGTAACTTATGAATTATGATCAGAAGGAAATCGCAGAACAAAATGAAATCTCAGCTATTTCTAATGCTATTGCAATTATATTTTAAGTTTAGCTGTGTTCCAGTCTGAAGAGTGAAACCATCAGTGAAATAACTGAAATGCAAAATGAACCGATTTACAGATTTGTAATAGAGAAACTTAATTGAATAAATAAATTGAAGAGAAACAACTGATTTTTACGTGAAACTCAAATATTTAAAGTAACTCTCTTTCTTAACCTATCAGTCAGTCAGTCAGTCCACTGCTGGACATAGGTCTTCCCCATTTTGCGCCAGACATCCCGGTCCTCCGCTTTTCTCATTCAGCTTCCACCAGCGATCTTTCGCAAGTCGTCGGTCCGGACGTCCTACTCTACGCTTACCAAGACGCGGTCTCCACTCCAGAACTCGTCTGCTCCAACGGTCATCGGTTCTGCGACATACGTGACCAGCCCACTGCCACTTCAACTTGCCCATTTAGTTACTTTATTTAAAGTAACTAAATATCGAAAACAGTAGATAATAGAACACTTAAAAATATTTACTTACCAGGTTTTTCAGTAGTTGCTGTAAGCAGTTAATCAAAATAAGACAGATTATTTTGTAATTTATAACAATAACAAAAATATGAAATAGCGGAAGTAACTGAAAGTCGTGCAGTGTGTGTAATCAACCACCCTTACATAGGTATAATCTAGTATGTAAGTGTAGTTTAAGTCATCTACTATATAAAAATAAGTCGGGTTTTCCTTCCTGACGCTATAACTCCAGAACGCACGAACCGATTTCCACGGTTTTGCATTCGTTTGAAAGGTCTCGGGCAACGTAAGGTTTATAGCAAATACAATTCAGGAAAAATTTCAACAGAAAAGCAGGAAAATCTTTTTACATACAGCGCCATATATACTTACGTGCAGGCTTATCTTCTGGTAATACTGCAAGAGAAAATACATTAAAAAATATTTTTTTGATTTAGGTTTTTTTGTTTTGACTTAAATATGTTTAAAAAAGTATCTTGCTCGCAATAGGTTTTCTTTAAAACATAATGAAATATTTTTTGTGAATTTACTCAATTTACGTCGATATATAAGTCGATGTATTTAAAATGTTGTACTATTTGTAGAAAAAAGCTTGATGTTTTTAATTTTGATTAATGGAAATATGCATTATATTGCTTTAATTATCATCATCATCATTACAACCTTGAACGTCCACTGCTGAACTAAGGCTTTCCATAATGATTTCCACGCGGACCGATCCCTTGCAGTTGACATCCATCTGCTACCCACCACCTTAACCAGATCATCAGACCATCTGGTTGGGGGTTGGCCTACGCTTCGTTTTCGCAAATAAATCGCAAAATATTTAAGACACTTCACTGAATAAAATAGATTAGGGTAATTAGGGGTATATAACTTACGCCATGAAAATAGTCCTGTAAACAAACCATGAAATATTATACATTTAAAAATTAAAATAAAGGAAGCAGTAAATAAAACAATTATTGAAATTTGTTCAAGGTGCGCTTTAAGTTAAATTTGTATAGTTATAATAGTTTTCTTTAAGTATTTAACATTTTAAACATTATCCAACACTCTGTATTAATACTAAAGAAAAAATATATTTACCCCGTGAGGCTGGTTCTGAAAATGTATAAAAAGTATAAGGGTATTACCAAAATTGTATCAGTAAGATTTAATTATTTAAGGTTAGAATCAAAAGATTATTCATAATCATTTCAGCCTAGCAGTGGATAATGTAGGGTTACCGCCATCTTTAAAACAGGTTACAATAATAATTTAATTCGTCTTTTCTGGTAGAAAAATGCTGACGTACCATTATAACAATACTGTTTTATGAGATTGTAAATATAAATAAAATTTTGTGGTGCTAGTCTGCCTGCATTGTGTTCCAGGAGCAGACGCATATAATTGAATTGTATAAATTTGTTATTTGACCAAACTCTGTAAAACCAAGTATTGAAAAGAGTAACCCACGAGTTTCTTGCCGGGATCTTCTCGTTGGATGGCAGCATTCCGAACCGGTGGTAGAGTCATTAGATTTAATAAAAAAATTATATACTGTTTTGACGATTCAAAAGTATCTGTAAAGATTTATTTGAATAAAGCATTTTTCAATTTCAATTTCAAATGTAGTTACCCCCCAGAACGCAGACCTTCTCTAATTACTTTTACGTACATCGATACCTAGCAGGCAACGTATAACATCCATCATCACTACCAGGCCCTTTGGTTGGGGTCGGTCTACGATTATTTTTCCGTGAAGTCTCCAATTAAGAACCCTAATGCCAAGTAGGCCATTGGCTTTACGCACTATGTTTTTGCATATTTTAATAACCTTAATTTTCACAGTTTATAATCAATTGACAGTAATGGTGATATTTTCTTAATATCGGTAAACATCTAAGTCATCATTATCATCAGCTCATTAAATGTCTCCACCGAGGGGCACGAGCCTACCCGTATAGGGTGATTAGGCCACGCGGGCCCAGTGCGGGTTGGACGACTTCACGCACAACCTTTGAATCTCTTCGGTTTCCTCACGATGTTTTCCTTCCCCGTAAGAGCATCGGATAACATACATATATTTTCGGAAATTCAAAAACACATTGGTACGTGGCGGGATTTGAACCTCAGCCCTCCCGGTAGGAGGGCAACAGTCCACACCATTGAGCCACCGACGCTCATATATAAAAATATTTAAGTAATATAATATTTATGCAAATGCTTACCAGGTTCTGGTTCTGGTTCTAAAAGATCAGACACAAAAATCATCAATGTAAATAAGGGAATCAATTGAATATGAATTTTGTCGTAATATTTACAAAAAAAATAGATTTTTCACTAGCTTTTGATAATAATTATACAAGTTACCAAATGCATTTAAAAACGAATGTAATCTCGTATAAAATTTATAACAAAAAAAAAAATCAATAATACATTTTAAAGCTAGTTTGAATCTACCAAAATGTACAATGTATATATGTTTATATGCATTTATGACTGCACTATACTTACGTGGAGGGTATACTGAAATGTCAAAATAACTCTTGATTTAGTAACATAACTATATAGCGTAATACGTGGTAAATTTAAGAACATGTTACTTTTAAACCATTTTTAAATATAATTTTCTAATGTTTGTATCAAATTTGAAGTTGCCAAATGGCGTTCCCCAAGGGTCGTCACGAACCGTCTCGCGCGTAGGTTTGATGATTTCCAGCCCCCCGAACAAGCCGGGTTCCGCAAAGGCTTCAGCACCATAGACCACATATATACGCTGCGGCAGGTTATACAGAAGACTAGAGCGTATAACCGGCCATTATGCTTGGCGTTTGTGGACTATGAGAAAGCCTTTGATTCGATCGAGACTTGGGCTGTGCTTCAGGCCCTCCAACGGTGCCATATTGACTTTCGCTATATCGAAGTATTGAGATGTCTGTACGAGAGCGCTACTATGTCAGTACGTGTACATGAAGAGCTTACACAACCTATCCAATTGCACCGAGGAGTGAGATAGGGAGACGTTATATCTCCGAAACTGTTCACAGTTGCGTTGGAAGATATGTTTAAGCTGCTCGATTGGAAAGGACTTGGCATCAACGTAAATGGCGAGTACATCACTCATCTTCGATTTGCCGATGATATAGTAGTCATGGCAGAATCCATGGAGGATTTAAGCACTATGCTCGAAACCCTAGACAGAGCTTCTCAACAGGTGGGTCTTAAAATGAACATGGACAAGACGAAAGTCATGTCTAATACCCATGTTACCTATACCGATATAGTTGGAAGTTCTGTCCTCGAAGTTGTGACGAATATGTGTACCTGGGACAGGTAGTCCAAATGGGTAGGTCCAACTTCGAGAAGGAGGTTTCTCGTCGAATCCAATTAGGATGGGCAGCGTTCGGGAAGTTAAGGCAGATCTTTTCGTCCAAAATACCTCAGTGTCTCAAGACGAAGGTCTTTGACCAGTGTGTGTTGCCAGTTATGACATACGGAAGCGAAACGTGGTCGCTCACTAAGGGCCTCTTGAATAGACTCAAGGTTGCTCAGCGTGCTATGGAGAGGGCTATGTTAGGTGTCTCCCTACGCGATAAAATCCGAAACGATGATATCCGTAGGAGAACTAGGGTGACCGACATAGCCCAGAGGATTAGCAAGTTGAAGTGGCAGTGGGCAGGGCACATAGTGCGTAGAACCGATGGCCGATGGGGCGGAAAGGTTCTCGAGTGGCGTCCACGTAACGGAAAGCGAAGCGTAGGCCGACCCCTAACCAGATGGACGGATGATCTGGTTAAGGTGGCGGGTAGCAGATGGATGTCAACTGCAAGGGATCGGTCCGCGTGGAAATCATTAGGGGAGGCCTTCGTTCAGCAGTGGACATAATTAGGCTGTAATGATGATGATGATGAAGAGTCGTTTCTAGTTCCTCCTCCTTAAATGGCTCATTGGATAGCCATCCCTGCCATCTGTAATTTTTTGAAAGTTTTCAATATAAATACTAAGTTTTTTTAATTGTTATTTTTTTATTTATATGAAATTTATAACTCTGAAAATTATATAACTTTATTACAAATGTAGTGTATGTTATATTCATACTTACAGAATGAAAACAATCCACCTGTTGACAAATCTTTCATTAGTTAAATTAAAAAAAAGAAAATTAAGTGACGCATTTAATAGTATATAAAACACACTGTTTTTAAACGGTCGATTTCAATTAATTTTTAATTAAATGACAACACTTACCAGATCCTCCGTTACTAATTGCTAAAAAGAAAATAAAAACGATATAAAATTAACATTTCATTTTTTTTCAAATTACTGCTAAAATTTACATACAAACAATATTTGTACTTTTTGGTTCACTTAAACCTACAGTTTCACGTTTTTTTAAATGTTCAATGACTACACACTTTTTTTAAAGTGGAAGCTATTTTGGGATATAAATTAGTAAATAGTATAAATTTTTAGACGCTGTTCAGCCTTATTTCCTTTCTCGCAAAAAACAAGATCATTATTTGTCATTATGTTAAGTAATTTGATCATCATTTGTTAATCGTAAACTCACCTGGCATGCACGCCACAGCGGCTACCTGTTAACAATAAAATTAAATTGTATATTAAAAAAGGCTATTCATCATCATCATCAGCTCATTGTCCCGACCCCGAAGAGTTTCTACAAGTAATAATACAGTTGCCTGCTTGAATATATCTTTCTAATAGTTTTCATTGATAAATCAGTTATTAATCGCCTACATTCTAACAGAGGACACATGAATTTGAGCACTGTCATGCCTCTAAAAATTTAAATATTGGCGCTTTTCAACAAAAAAATATCTTAATTGCATTTAATGAATTAAATATAGACAATTTATATGAAAATGAATTAGATGTAATTACAGTTATTTTCTACAGTGTTTTCTAAACGTGACTAAATAATGCAAATAACTATACAACTGCATTTACTGAATGAGCCATTTCTAGCCTCTTTCAAAAGAGTAATTTCTTTTAGTTTATAATTTAAACAGTCTAAAATCATAATCTTCGCACCCAGACTCAATGTCCTTTGTGAGATAGTACTCACTTAGAGAACTAAGTTTTTGGTAAAATCAAGTCAATTGAATTCCATATCTTAAAATTATTATTGGGATCATCCCGACATCTAGTGTTAATGAGTGTAACCAGTCGCTTAGCTTTAAAGGCATAAATCCTGACATCATCAACCTTTAAAGCACTTGAAATTTCTTATAAACAGAAGGGTATATCTACAAACATTGAAACAGTTACTGATAAAACAACTCAGCTTGTATTAATATTTGACTAAAGGGACCTCTTTCAAACCTCAGGAAATACTCTAAATTGATACCAATATAAAAATCCCAAGTAAAATGGATACATTTTTGAATGGTTACTCAATTTCAATCCTATGTATTTATTTTATCTAAACTAAGTAACACTTTTTAAATAAATAGAATCCATAGAATTGCTTTTATGATAAGTAATTTTAGCATAAACACAATCTCACCCAAAAACAGTTTGGCTTTACGAAAAATTAAACACTACTGATGGAAGAAAGAGGGCAAGCAGGACGCAATTGGAGATTTTAGTGATTTATGAAAAGCTTTGACACAGTCTTTCACGAGTGTTATTATTAAAGTTGAGTCTTTACGGTGTATCAGATTGCTCATTAAAGCTTGTAGAATCTTAGTCTAAAAGAGATCAAAAAGAGACAAAGTTGTTGGTCTCCTGATCAGCTAGTGAGTTCATCAAACATCTTTAGCATGTACCCCATGGTTTAATATTAGGTCCCCTCTTATTTGAAATGAATGTAAATGACCTCCCTTTATCATTATTATCAGTATTACAGCCTAATATATCCACTGTACAATGGAATTGTTGCTAGCTTCGATGTCATCTCGCAATAATATTAAACAGGCCATTGGTTCATTTAGTCAGGGGTCGGCCTACGAGTACACTCAAGAATATTTTCGCCCCATCGGCTATCAGTTCTATGCACAATGTGCCCTGTCCACTGACTCAATTTGTTTATCCAGTGGGCACTTATCTATGTCAGTCACTTTAGTTCATTTTTCAAATCTTCTCGCGTGGAAAGACATGAGTAAAATAGCCCGTCTATAGTACATTGAGAAATATTGAGAGTATATAAAGGAGTGACCACGTTTTGCTTTTTGGTTTTTGAGTCCCTAACCAAATGTTCCGGTGTATTTGTGTGGCGGGTACTCGATGTGGATAGCTAGTCTGTGATGGAAGTCATAGGGTAAAACTATAAGCCATTCAATAATTATTGATCAAATGGGAATTTATTTCTAAACGAGTTGGTCAAACGGGAATCTATAACTAAATTAAAAACTTTTCAAAATTGTTAGTCTAACTGAATATCTTTAGCAGTTTTTAAACAAACGGGAATTTATCTACAATCGGAAATTTCTTGAATAAAATTTATACGGAAATTAATTTGATAAGCGTTTGCCAAAAAAAACGTATTTCGTAATTGTTGTTCAAATGGCTATTTTTTAATAATTATGGTCCAGCTGATTGTTTTTAATGTGCATTTGTAGTGATATTACTTTATAGGGCCTTCATTCAGCATTTCAGAAAGGGAGACAACAAGGATAACATGCCCACCGAAGTAAATATGGGTGTAGTGGGTATATTATCTTAAGTTTAATGCGCATTTAGAAAAATACAGTGCGTTTAACATTTTTATCAGCCATTTTGTTTGCATGAATAAATATTGTTTCTGAAGATGATGTTGTTTTTACATGTAAATAACACTCGATCTGTTTTTGACGATGCAAAGTGCATCGTGTTTTGTAAACACTTATTTGTCACAACAAGCAGCGTAAAACAATGCACTGTAGAAGATAAGAATCCCTGTGTACTAGGAACTTATAAATAACCAAGGGCTTTACCCGTCACAAGTTAAGTGCGTTTCCGTCGCTAGAGCATCGGCCATTGTTAGGCACAATGTATCAAAAACTTGATGAGAATGGCTTGGCTCGCGTAAGCTGTATACTAGGAAACCATAAATCACGAAGACCTTCACTCGTCACTAGTCGAGTGCGTATTGGTGGCCAGAGCCTCCTAATAGCGAAGAGCTTAACCCGTTTTCAGTTGAGTGCGTTTCTGTCGCTAGAGCATCCATCGGCTGTTATTAGGCTCAAAGTACCACAGACTGTTGAAATTGGCTTGGCTTGCGAAAGCTGTACTAGGAGCTCATAAATGACCAAGAGCTTTACCCGTCACTAGTTGAGTGCGTGAATGTAGCCTGAGCCTCGGCCGTTGTTGAGCACAATATGCCACTGAATTGTCTCGCGAAAGCTGTATACTAGGAGCCCATAAGTGACCAAGACCTTTACCCGTCACTAGTCGAGTGCGTGTCTTTCAGTAGTTACGCATGATGTAACTACTGAAAGAGCCACCTGCTTGTTTGCCCGTTATAACATTAAAAAAAACTATGAGCCGTTGAGTTTGGCTTCGCTCGAAAACGCCATACTAGGAGCTCATAAATGACTTAGAGCTTTACCCGTCACTAGTCGAGTGCGAGTCAATTGGTAAAGTTAAGTCACAAAAATTGGTCAATCGATATTTAATGATTCACATTGCAAGTCATTTAAACAGAGTATCATAAATAGTAAGTATAAAAATAATATTTTGAGTCATCTTAAGTCTATTGTATTTTTGTATTTTGAAATCAATAAAGTGATATTTTTAAAATTTTATAAGTATTAAAATACTTATAAAATCTATAAAAATATTACTTAATTTAAAGTTTTGTAATGGTTTAGTTAAACTATAAGCCATTCAATAATCGTTGATCAAATGGGAATTTATTTATTAACGTGTCGGTCAAACGGAAAACTATTGCAAAACTAAAATCTTTTCAAAATTGTTAGTCTAACTGAATACCTTTAGTAATTTTTGCTCAAACGGGAATTTATTTATCAGTTGGAAGTTAATAAGCGTTTGCCAAAAAACTTATACCGTAGTTTTTGTTCAAACGGCTATTTTTGAAAATTGTGGTTCAACTAATGTTTCTTAGTGTACATGGGCATTGAGTGATCCTTTCTTCAATTGTAACGATACTTGAGGATAATTTAGAAGAAAAATTGTAAAACACTACGGTTAAGTCGAAAAATTTTGTTAAACCTTAGGTAAAAATTTATTTTCTTTTTAAAGGATCACTCAATTTTTTTACAGTAGTTGGTCAAATGAGAATAAATAATCATTGTGTTTTTGTAATATTTCTACTTAGGTTAAGTAAATATTGTAACTAACAAAAAATGAGTCATGTTACTTGAAATAAATAAATAAAATAAATCAATCATTGGTCAAATGAATTGTTTTTTGCTTATTTATGTAGATAATAATAAAACGGAATAATTACCATAAACAGAAGAATGTGGAGAGTGTTCATTTTGGCGTGTGTCGTTGGGATCGAAATTAGCACTAATTTGAATTATTTTTATTACACCACTTTTATAGAATCGGTTGCTGACGAAAACATTTGTATGCATTTCATGTAAATGTTATCTCGTACGAGTATGTGTAAAATTTTACAAGCCTTCAAGTAAAAATTCTCTTTGAGACGTCAAAAACGTACTCAATGTAGTAACAATTTTCTGAAAATAGTAAACACAATGAGCTGTTTAACTAATATCTATTAGTTAACTAAAACGTCTTAAATAAAGGTAATAATATAAAAATAAACACCAAAAACCGCTAAAAATATCCACTAAAAAGGGAAAAACAAGTTCTGCCATATATTGCAAACAATATATTCTTTCATGGTATTGAAGGTGGGACAAACAAATACTAAATATCTTTGAGAGACTAGTTTAGTGTCGAAAAGGTATTTAGGATTTGTTGTGTAAATATACCTGAATAGTAAGCGTAGGCTAATACGTAGTAAGCGTAGGCTAATACGTAGTAAGCGTAGGCTAAAACATTACGGACGGATTTAATCATTTTTGAACTGATCCCTAAGAGAGACTCCAAGCATAGCTCGCTCCATTGCGCGTTTAGTAACTTTGACCTTGTGAACCAATCCGCAGTCAGTGTCCATGTCTCAGCTGCGTATGTGAGCACGGGTAGGACACATTGCTCAAAGACTTTCGTCTTTAAGCATTACGGAATAGTTGACGTTAGGACATGACATAGCTTACCGAATGCCGCCCGGCCAAACTGAATCCTCCTACTAGCCTCCCTCTCGAAGTTATGCCGGCATAGTTGGATGGTTTGGCTCAGGTAGATATACTCCTGCACAACCTCCTACACCTTTTAAAGTAAATAGATAAAGTCAGGATTTAAAACTAGCAAATCATACCCGCAGTCAGTGTTAATTTCTCATCTGTATTTGTTTGTACAGTTAAGACGGACATGTGCCAAGTTAAGTAAAATTTCCGACTAAAATAATAGGCTTGCTCACATCGGCCTTTCATATCTCTGTCCTACTCTCCCAAAGTCATGTTACAAAAACGATACAGGGTTATTGTAACAGAAAAAAATATTTGTTTTATTAAAGAAACCTATCAAACGGTGCCATCTTAATTGCGTGTAATTTAAAATTAAGTGTGACATTAGTAATCGATTAATAAATTAATTGCATGTATTCAGAATGTTTTGTTATTTATATCGGTTCAGTATTCGTTTTTCGCTAAACTGGCGTTAGTGACGTATTAGTTAAAGGATCCTGTTTTAGTATCATCATCAGCTCATTAAACGTCCCCACCGAGGGGCACGAGCTACCCGTATAGGGTGATTAGGCCTTAGTCGTCCACGCGGGCCCAGTGCGGGTTGGAAGACTTCACAACCTTGTGAATTTCTTTGCAGGCGTCCTCAAGATGTTTTCCTTTACCGTAAGAGCGTCGGATAATGTACATATAATTTCGAAAATTCGTAAACACATTGATACGTGGCAGAATTTAAATCTGTTTTCAACATACAATTATTTCTAATAGAGATTTTGACTGACAGAACTGAGCTACTTTTTTATCTTCTGTAGGCAGACATTTAATAAGCGTCGGTGGCCCATTGGTGTGGATTTTGTCTTCTTGTGTTAACGGAAAATGATATTACCTTCTGTTATTGATTTCCTATAGAGCGTCGGTGGCTCAGTGGTGTGGACTGTCGCCTTCCTACCGGGAGGGCTGAGGTTCAAATCCCGACACGTACCAATGTATTTTCGAATTTTCGAAAATATATGTACGTTATCCGACGCTCTTACGGTGAAGGAAAACATCGTGAGGAAACCTTCATGCACGCCTGCGAAGAGATTCGAAGGTTGTGTTTGAAGTCGTCCAATCCGCACTGGGCCCGCGTGGACGACTAAGGCCTAATCACCCTATACGGGTAGGCTCGTGCTCCTCGGTGGGGACGTTTAATGAGCTGATGATGATGATGATTGATTTCGTATATACCGATATCAGTTGGAAGTTCTGTCCTCGAAGTTGTTGACGAATATGTGTACCTGGGACAGGTACTCCAAATGGGTAGGTCCAACTTCGAGAAGGTTTCTCGTCGAATCCAATTAGGATGGGCAGCGTTCGGGAAGTCAAGGCAGATCTTTTCGTCCATAATACCTCAGTATCTCAAGACGAAGGTCTTTGACTAATGTGTGCTGCCAGTTATAAAATACGGAAGCGAAACGTGAACACTAACTAAGGGCCTCTTTAACAGGCTCAAGGTTGCTCAGCGTGCTATGGAGAGGGCTATGTTAGGTGTTTCCCTACGTGATGAAATCCGAAACGAGGTTATTCGTTGGAGAACTAGGCCGACCGATATAGCTCAGAGGATAAGCAAGTTGAAGTGGCAGTGGGCAGGGCACATAGTGCGTAGAACCGATGGCCGATGGGGCGGAAAGGTTCTCGGGTGGCGTCCACGTAACGGAAAGCGAAGCGTAGACCGACCTGATTTACTGATGACCTTGTTAAGGTGGCGGGTAGGAGATGGATGTCAACTGCTAGGGATCGGCCCGAATGGAAATCATTAGGCATTAGGCTGTAATGATGATGATGATTTATTTCCTTCAACATTGTATCTGTTATGGTCAGGCGTATCACTTACCACCAGGTGAACGCACTGACCGTCCGTTCACATGACATAAAAACGTTAATAGTATTGACTTGCGTATTTTTCTACGTAATGCAGTAATACACTACTTGAAGCGACCTTGGGCTAAGTCACGTTTAGGTATCGTGATTAGTCTTGATAAAAATACAAATTTATGTATATACGAGATAAAAACACATTTTTGATGACCCTGTTTCAACCCTTTGACCGCCAGAGATGCCTTAAAGCGTCACAAACTGAATTTCCATTCCATGATGTCTGGAAACATGTCGGTGAAAGGGCTCACAAGAACAGCAGATAATAATAATATTTCACCTAGCGCGCGTAAACGTTGGCGTCCACGGGACGTGCTAGACGATCCAGACGACCCTATCACGGTCGCCGGCGGCCAAAATAGCTAAAACATTACAACACTGTACAAATCGACAATCGAGATTCCGTCCCCGCCGGCGTGGGCCATCGTCGCGTGTCCCTGTAGGTTCGCACAGTCCCTATTCGCGTTACCGGCGTGTGCCGGGCCGTTTTCTCCGCAAACATATGTTAGGCTACCAAGCCCCCCCGCAACGCTAGGGCGAAGTTTGAGTCCCACTGTTAAGATTATTTACTACATTTATATTTTATTATATAGTGTAGATTTATTGTCTTATTGTAAATAGGAAAATTAGATTTATATAATTAACAGTAAAGATGGCGCCATCTGTCAAAATGTAGTTTTATGTAAATATTAGTTCTAAATGTACTCACTAGATGGCACTATCCTTAGTTACATCGCGGTAGCAATGTGTATCCCGAAAAGGGTTAAATAACGGCGCCAATTTCAAATTAGGTTCTTGTCAATTTGACAAGTTTTAATATATATTTTACAACCCATACATTTTCCTGTTTTATTGCAACTCTCCAAACATAAGAATATAAACACCCACTCTGGGACGCCCATAGGCTCGTTGTGTAAATTTCAAGGCTGAGAGCCATCTGCACTCGCCAATTGCCCGGCGCAGCTGTAAAGGCCATCTGCAGACAACAGCAGTAGTCAGATCGAAAAAAAGGCTCACAAGGTCCGTGCGTCCGATGAATATTGATTAATGCTGTGACCGTCAATGACGCTTTAAGGCGTCAGATACAGTAGATTTTCTATTGTGTCTGGATTCCCAGCGATCAAAGGGCTAAACCAATCAACTAGGCACTGACATTATTTTTTTCGCCTTTCTCCATCCTAAGGTTGCCAAGAAAAGATCGCCTTGTGCGATAAGGCCGCCCATTGTACTTAATGAGATTTTTTTTTATCTGTATTTCGTTTTTAAAAAGTGCAATAAAGTATGTCATAAATAATAAATAAATAATTCATACAACACCGTCTAACCCCAAACTAAGTATTAGCCTGTAATATGGGTATTAAACTTTGCCCACCGCGTCAGCATCATCATCATCATCAGCTCATTAAACGATGCCACCGAGGGGCACGAGCCTACCCGTATAGGGTGTATAGGCCTTAGTCGTCCACGCGGGCCCAGTGCGGACTGGACGACTTCACGCACAATCTTTGAATCTCTTCGCAAGCGTACGCAGGTTTCCTCACGATGTTTTCCTTCATCGTAAGAGCGTCGGATAACATACATATATTTTTCACGGTTGTGCGTGAAGTCGTCCAACCTGCACTGGGCCCGCGTGGACGACTAAGGCCTAATCACCCTACACGGGTAGTCTCGTGCCCCTCGGTGGGGACGTTTAAGGAGCTGATGATGATGTTTAATACATTATAGCATTTATTGCTTTAGAATAAGGACAGACAAAAGAGACTTGTTTAATGGTGATCTTACATTAATTACAACATCACTAACGCCATCTACTAACTATTATAGTAAACTCAAACAAATAATTCGCGCTTAACTTGGGGCTAGATGGCGCTGTGTTATTGTCTTTTTAAAAAAACAATTGACATAATAATGAAGATTGAAGGCAATGTAGGTTATTGCAATGTTAAAGTACAGATGTCGTTAAGTTAATTAGATATCTAGCTTAATCGAATTTTATCTCTTGATGTTTTAATGATATTTCATCATCATCATCAGCTCATTAAACGTCCCCACCGAGGGGCACGAGCCTACCCGTATAGGGTGTATAGGCCTTAGTTGTACACGCGGGCCCAGTGCGGATTGGACGACTTCACGCACAATCTTTGAATCTCTTCGTAAGCGTGCGCAGGTTTCCTCACGATGTTTTCCTTCACCGTAAGAGCGTCGGATAACGTTCATATAATTTCGAAAATTTTAAATACTTTGTTAACGAGTTTTCGAAAATAAATGTACGTTTATCCGACGCTCTTACGGTTAAGAAAAACATCGTGTGGAAACCTGCGTACGCGTACGCAGAAATTCAAAGGTTGTGAGTGATGGTGGCCAATCCGCACTGAGCCAGCGTAGACTACTTAGGCATATCACGTAGTGTCTGAGTAAAAAACAATTCATTATTATTAATTCCTTCACGTGTTTGTGAAATATATCTTAATTAACAAGTTGGCAATGTTTTCCCTAACTTAAACATGTTTTACTGTAATGATCATTAATAATCTAAATTAATTAGTTTTATAAAAATGTTACATTACTCTTGCGTCCTCTAACATATAAAATATTATCATCACGATCGGCTTATTATACATCCCCAAAGAGGGGCATGAGCCTACCCGTATAGGGTGTATAGACTTTAGTAGTCCAGGCAGGCCCAGTGCGGATTGGTCGACTTCATGCACAACCTTTAAATCTCTTAGCAGAAGTGCGCAGGTTTCCTCGCAATGTTTTCCTTCACCGTAAGAGCGTCGGATAACGTACATAATATTTCGGAAATTCGAAAATACATTGGCACGTGGCGGGATTTGAACCTGCGCCTTGCCGATCGGTAGGCGTTCACACCATTGAGCCACCGACGCTCTTTATCATATCATATAATATGTACATTTATATTGATTTCATCTAAAGCAGTCTACTAGACATTGACCTTGTTCATTTTGTGATCCATCCACCCCTTTTTGCAGGTGGCAAAATAAAGAGCTCTGTATAATCTGCATAGAAAAATAGAACATTTAATATCAACAGCAACTTTTGAATAGATTCAAAGATCAAAGTTTTTAAAAAAGTAATCTTTGAACCTAATTTAAACGGAGGAGGTTCGTTCATATAAAGACGAAAGAGGGTTGGTCCTAAAATACTGCCCTGTGGGACACCACCACAGATTTCCCAATACAGGAGACAGGGCAAGCCGCGTTTAAAGTGCGACAAATGTAAGCTCAACGACCCATTTGGTGTTGCGGTTGAGAGGTTGGCTGCAACACCAAGGGTTCCGGGTTCGATCCCCGGGCAGTACAAACATTTGTGTGCATGATCATGTCTGTTTGTAATGGTCTGGGTGTTTTCTATGTATGATATGTATGTATTTACGAAAAAAAAAATGTATTTAAGTATATTTATCCGTTGTTTAGTACCCATAATACAGGCTTCACGCTTAACTTGGGGCTAGATGGCGCTGTGTGAATGTCAGTAGATATTTATTTATTTATACACTGACTGCCAGTTTACGCTCTGTGAGACGAGTCAAGATGCACGAATATTAGAAGAAATTACCGTTGTTTTCCAAAATCCCATCCTGTGCAATTGTAACATGCTATCATCGCAATGAATCAGTAAATTTACCAAGAAATATAATAACTTTTCACAGGTAAGAACCGAAAAGAAATTGCGACACTGGGACTGCCTATAAACTTGGCGACTTGTCCAGTCAAATTGTATATTCGGATGTCTGTGGACAACACCAATGTCCATAGGCGTCATCATCAGCTCATTAAACGTCCCCACCGAGGGGCAAGTGCCTACCCGTATAGAGTGTATAGTCCTTAATAGTCCAGGCGGACCCAGTGCGGATTGGTCGACTCCACACACGACATTTGAATCGCATCGTAGGCGTACACAGGTATCCACATGATGTTTTTCTACAGCATAAGAGCGTCGAAAAACGTACATAATATTTCGGAAATTCGAAAATACATTGGCATGTGGTGAAAAAGGAAGGTGCGCATTCCCGGTAGGAAGTCAGCAGTCCTCACCATTGAGCCACCGACACTCCAATATATTCTTAATTAAGATGAAAAAATTAAGAATTAAAATGGAAGAAATTTAAGAATTTGAGACACTAGGTGACACTAAACACTACGATGGGTGTGGCATGAATTTGGATAACAGGAATGTTCAATGACCATGTCATGCCACAATCAGTATACAAATAACCAAGGAGCCCGTTTTATATAACGTCACTAATATTTTACTGTAACAATTAAAATGATATAACACATTTTAATTTAGCTCAAAGATAACACAAATTTAATGCATACTAAAACAACAGTATTCTAGTTGGACAAACATTTTAATGAAAGAGATAATGATGCAATTTTAATACATCATCATCATCATCATTACAACCTAGAATGTCCACTGCTGAACAAATATATAATAATATATTTTAATACATATATGGAAGTTAGTCATCATCAGCTCATTAAACGTCCCACCGAGGGGCACGAGCCTACCCTTATAGGGTGATTAGGCCTTAGTCGTCCACGCGGGCCCAGTGCGGATTGGACGACTTCACACAACTTCGAATCTCTTCGCAGGCGTGCATGAAGGTTTCCTCACGATGTTTTCCTTCACCGTAAGAGCGGCGGATAACGTACATATATTTTCGAAAATTCGAAAACACATTGGTACGTGTCGGGATTTGAACCCTCAGCCCTCTCGGTAGGAAGGCGACAGTCCACACCATTGAGCCACCGACGCTCCGTAGTATATGGAAGTTAGTGATGAAAATTATTTCCAGCCTCCATTATCACCATGACAAACATAAAAGTTATTTGGTGTAGCGGTTGAGACATCGACTGCAACACCAAGGGTTCCGGCTTCGATCCCCGGGCAGTACAAATATTTGTGTGCATGAACATGTCTGTTTGCAATGGTCTGGGTGTTTTTATGTATATGTATGTATCTACAAAAAATATGTATAAGTATGTTTATCCGTTATTTAGTGCCCATAATACAGGCTTCACGCTTAACTTGGGACTAGATGGCGCTGTGTGAATGTCAGTGGATATTTATTTATTAAAGTACATAATAAACATTTATAATTCAGAGCGTCGGTGGCTCATTGGTGTGGACTGTTGTCTGCCGATCTTGAGGGTGCAGGTTCAAATTCCGCACTTACCAATGTGTTTTCTAATTTTCGAATGTACGTTATCCGACGCTCTTACGGTAAAGCAAAACATCGTGAGGAAACCTGCGCACAACTATGAAAAGATTTAAAAGTTGTACGTGAAGTCGGCTAATCTGCACTTGGCCCTCGACTAAGGGCTTAACTGAAGTAAGTCTTACTGTTATTTACTATAAGTATAGTATAATATAAAGACGCAGTATTTAATTACTTGGCACTCTAAATATGACAAATTGTTTTTCTAAATTAAAACTTAGATAACAGGCACGCGCGTGTTACATCTTAATTTCGTAATTATTTTCCGTGTATTTATCAGTATCTAGTTAACATAACTGTTTTAATTTAATCAATTTGGGGTATATATAGCCCAATTTCTGACACACAAATTAGTTTACCTAAATTAACCTGAAGACAATCCATCATGAAAGTGGCACTAGCTCTGTGTTTTTTGGTAAGTATTATAAATATTCATATTCATATTCATTTATTGCGCATGTTGGTTAACAATGGTCTTATAATATTAGTACAGGTTCCTCAACATGACCCTGTCAGGGCATTGCAACATTTGTTAGGTATTTAAACTAAGGCTACAGTTTCAGAGCGCCGTATACGTTTAACATTAAATATAATTATATTAATTCGACATAGTAGTATAAGTGTTTATATAAATATTTTATATTGAGTAAACGAAATCATTTTTAAGTTGGTAGATATCTTACAAATTTTATATATTTATTTATTTATAATATAATAATTATTCCAAAAAGCTATGATGGGCACTATAAAAAGTTTTAGGTCTTTTTGTTGCTGTAAAATATAATACTGTTAGTTTACCAACGCTTTTTCTGCATTAACATTTCTCGTTGATATCTTTTGTCTACAAGTTGAAGAAACTAGTAGATATTACTATGGGATATATCTCTTCAACCTATCGCAGTCCACTGCTGGACATATGTCTCCCCCATTTTGCGCCAGACATCCCGCTCCTCCACTTTTCTCATCCAGTTTTTACCAGCGACCTTTCGCAAGTAGTCGGCCATCGGGCCGGAGGGCGTCCTACGCTACGCTTGCCAAGACGCGGTCTCCACTCCAGAACTGTCTGCTCCAACGGACCGAGGTTCTGCGACATACGTGACCAGCCCACTGCCACTTCAACTTGCTGATCCGGCGGGCTATGTCGGTAACTTTACTATGGGATAAATAGGGTTAATTTATTAAGTTTTTTTTATTTTACTAGATTGTAGACTCGATACTGCTGAGTCGTCTAGGTGAAGAATCACCGCATTGTCAGATATCCTATGAAATAGGAGTGTTACGCACTTTTGTTCCGGGATAAGGGCACTGTAGCTGGTAAAATTACCGCGTATATGAGACTTTACATTCGTTGTCTCGGGTGATGGGCGCAGTGTGATATTGAAGAATAGTCACTTTATAACACTAATGAGTCTTGGTTACTTAATAAATGAAATTTTATTTAGTAATTTTTTCTTCAATACTGCTCCGTCATGGTCAGGCATATCACTTACCATCAGGTGAGCGAACTGACCGTACCGATCACCTAATAACATAAAAAACAGGCCTTATCATACAGCATAGCCATGGGGAGATTAAGAAGCCCAATGGAAATTTATGTGATATCCTATACCTTCCACTGCTGGACATAGGTCTCCCCCATTTTGCGCGATATATCCCGGTGTTGACGACTATTATCGTACTATTGTAAGTAGAATTTTCAAACCAAACTGGAAAAATCTAGAAAGATCCAAAACAAACGCAAAGACCACTAAATCGTGGAAAGGCATGATGTCTGTTACAAGAAAAATTTACTTTTTTTGTTGCAAAATGCTGGATACATTCGTAGACCCTCATCTTTTATTTCTTGTTTCAGATCAGCGCCGTCTCCAGTCAGGGTAAGTTCGAAGAAAATGGAAGAGAACTTTATAAAGTATTATTACTGTAAAATATTACATGAAATAGGATCATAAACTTTTTCTTTAACATTTTTTTTGTATTCGAACATAACGTAAATGCTTTTAAACGTATAATGAAGTGTCTTCGGTAAACATTTTTATTAGGGAGATCTATAAATTTGATAATTGTCATCTTTTTGAATTATAGCTACCTATAGGGTCAACAAGTGAGTGACATGTAATGATATCATTATGGAACAGAGTAATTTGTATCACTATATTATTAGATTTAAACCTCATTTCAGGTTAAAACATTTGAAAATACATTCATATATTATCTTATTCCACAGGACTCCTCGGAGGACTCGGCAACTTAATAGGTGATAAGCATTCTATGTCAAATACATTTATTTTTTAATTTCTTATCGTCTTAAGAACACCCAAAGAATTGTTCGATCTTATACCTGCTGCTGCGTTCCATCATCGGACTACCCGCCATGAGATGAAATTTCATCCTCATCATCTTGATGGTTGGCGTTCCACAACCGTTCGATTTATGCGCAACTTTCTTCCACGCACACTGCTTTTATGGAACGACCTCCCAGTAGCGGTATTCCTTGGAAAATATGACATTGGAATCTTTAAGAAAAGAGCGTATTCCTTCCTAAAAGGCAAGCAACGCACCGGTGACACTTCTGGTGTCTCCGTTGTTCATGGGCGGAGATGATCACTTTCCATCAGGTGACTCTGGCTCGTTTGCTGACTATAACATTAAAAAACCCTTAGATAAGGTTCGGGTCTCATTCTGGTATGTTCTTGATGGTGAAAGGTCTTCAGCGAAATTTCCTTCAATAACTGAAAATGCTATATTTATTTCCCAGGAAATGCTGGTAAAGGAGCAATATTGCCACCAGCTGGAGGTAATGTTTAGTTAAAAATAATAAAATCACTTGAATATTTGTCATCACACCCAAATTTTAATAATACATTTAATATAATTTAAACCCTCAGGTCTTATTGGAGGATTATTAGGAGGTAAGCCAATGATATTCTGTATATATAAAGGTAGATACACCACCCGTGCCTCAAAACGAACCGCCAACGAGAAGACAGTTGTAGGCTCTTTGTTTAGGTAAATGTACGCTCATTCGAAATATGTGTATGTGTGCTGTCGCTGCATTCGGAACACTTTTTTCAGTTGTTTTGTGAACATTCACGAATCTATACTTTTTGTGTCATTGAGTTAAGCGTTAAATTTATGTATTACATCATGGGAATAGCCCATGATCTTAACTTCATAATATTCGATTATCCATATCATGTTTCAGGAAACAAAGGAAACGCACCAGCAGCTGGTGCTCCGGCAGCTGGCGCTGGTAATTACACAAATATTTTCTAAACACATACAAAAGATTTTGGGGTTGTGAAGCGAAATTATCGAAAGTTGAAGTGCCAAATTGTGAGCGTCAGTGGCTTAATGGTGTGGACTGTTCCCCACTTATCGGGAGGCTAAAACTCAAATCCCGCCACGTACCAATGTGTTTTCGAATTTTCGAAATTATATGTACCTACGTTATCCGACGCTCTTGCGGTGCAGGAAACCTGCGCACGCCTGCAATGAGATTCGAAGGTTGTGCGTGAAGTCGTCCAACCCGCACTGGGCCTGCGTGGACGACAAAGGCCAAAACACCCTATACAGGTAGGCTCGTTCCCCTCGGTGGGGACGTTTAATGAGCTGATGATGATGATGAAGTGCCAAAGGGCCGGTCACGTATGTAGCAGATGGCCTTTCTAGAAGAAAAGTTCTGTAGTGGGTCTCCACTTGGCAAACGCAAGGTAGGATGCCATCTGGATTTATTATTGATGACTTGTGAAAGATCGCTGGTGGAGGCTGGATGTGGCTATGGGAAAGTCCTATGATTAGCAGTGAACTGGGAAAGGTTGGTTCGAAAAGATTAAAATATATTTGTATAATTTAATTTCCAATCCAAACCTCAGCTGCTTGTTGAATATCCTTTGAAATGAAACGAGACTTTTGCAATATAATTGTTTTTTGTGGAATTCTACTCGTATATTCAAAGAAATTATTTCAAGCGTCGGTGGCTCATTGGTGTGGACTGTTGCCTTCCAATCTGGAGGGTGCAGGTGCAAATCTCGCCACGTACCAATGTCTTTCCGATTTTTGCGAAATTACATGTTCGATTATCCGACTCTGTTACGGTGAAGGAAAACATGGTGAGGAAACCTGCACACGCCTGCGAAGAAATTCAAAGATTGTGCGTGAAGTCTGCCAATCTGCACTGGGCCCGCGTGGATGACTAAGGCCTATACATCTTATACGTGGTGGTGTGGACATTTGAAGAGCTGATGAGGATGACTTCAAAATATCACATCGAAAAAATCGTCATCATAACATCCAAGCATGTCTACTGCAGAATAAAGAATTCCCCCCCCCCCCCCATTAAGGCAGAGCCGCGTTTTTAAGTGCGACAAATATAAGCTCAACGAGCATACACTGGCTGCCAGTTTACGCTCTGTGAGACGAGTCAAGACGCACGAATATTAGAAGAAATTACCGTTTTTTCCCAAAATATGAATCCCGACACGTACCAATGTGTTTTCGAATTTGCGAAAAATATATGTACGTTATCCGACGCTCTTACGGTGAAGGAAAACATCGTGAGGAAACCTTCATGCAAGCCTGTGAAGAGATTCGAAGGTTGTGTGTGAAGTCGTCCAACCCGCACTGGGGCCCGCGTGGACGACTAAGGCCTAATCACCCTACACGGGTAGACTCGTGCCCCTCGGTGGGGACGTTAATGAGCTGATGATGATGATAAGAAAAAACATAATTTGATTTTACTAACGAAGTGCATTTTATAGGAAATGCTAATAATGAACCTGCCGCTCCTGCACCAGAAGCTGGTAAGTAGAATTTTCATGTCTGAAATGTCCACAGCTGTTATGCTTATGCTGATCAAAGGCATTTCTAAAGACGACCACACAATATTTTTTAAGCGACTGCTGCTGTTGGGCGCAGATAGCCTTTACAGCTTCATCAGGCAAGACAGGGCCGTCTCTAGCTCTTATGGCGCCCATATGCAAACATTACCCTAGCGCCCCCTAGCAAGCGCGCGGTCCTCGGAGAAACTCATAATGCGAGCGGCGCCCGTGTGCTACGCACACCACCCACTTAAGGGAAAGACGCCCCTGAGGCAAGAAAACTGGCGTTCATTAATCGAGTCCCTACCAATATGTACTAAGACCTAATTTTTTTATTGATTGATAATATGACTGCTTGGTTAAAGGACACTTAATTCTTCTTTTCAAAATATTTTCGCCATTTCATCATCATCGAAGATTTATTATTGATACATGCCTAACTGAAACTTGCTTCTTTGTCACCAAATATATTATGTCCGTAGTAGTCCAAGAGCTATCATTTTATGACGAAGAAAAACACCATCGAACTTGGTATCATAACTTCACATTTGTGGTATTCCAGGAAAAGAATCTGTGGCACCAGCAGCCGGATCAGGTAAACACTAGCTTCTGGATACAAACAGCCTAGATGATCGTTTGAAAATAGTACCCTTCATAGTCCGATATGTTTCAAATTAGTATATTTTAAATTAGTTAAAATGGATATTTTTTGATTAACAAACTCTCCAATCTTTGAAGTCATAAAGGAGTCAGGATTCTTAACGTTACAGGAGATTATGATAAATAATAACTATACTGTTATGTAAATTAAACTCGCTGAAATGTCAGATTTAATATTAATTTATTCAGCTTAGAAAAGTTATGCTGCTGTTTAAAAATGAAATGAAGCCTCATTTAAAAAATATCAATTGAACTGAGTGGACTTAGTTTACGTATAACTGAAATAATATATTTTTACATTATATTTTACGATTTTACAAATACATAATTAATTTTTACATGTATTTTACGAAATAGCATATTTAAGACCGACTTCTAAAACTGACAACTGGCCTGCTGGAATGATTTTACACAATACCTCAAATCATCCTTTTTACCCATGTTCCAGAAAATGCCAGTGGAGCTGCATCACCACCAGCTGCAGCACCATCACCGCCAGCTGGAGGTAATTATAACACGTATCCTGTTCTATAGTGAAAGTTCTCGGAAACTTTTCAGTGGTTTTGCAAATAGTGAGAGTTATAAAGAGAAAATTAAGTTATATTTTTGTATCTACAGGTCTTCTTGGAGGCCCTTGGCAGTTTATTAACACCGCCCAGTGGTAAGTTATAACGTACAATTTGACATCTTTTTATCCGTCCTTTTCTTCAGCAATATATAAAATAAACAAAATTCACTGACATTCACACAGCGCCATCTAGCCCCAAGTTAAGCATGAGGCTCGTATTACGGGTAATCAACAGATAAACATACTAATGTTTTTTTTGCAAATACATACCTTAATATTGTACATAGAAAACACCCAGACCAATACAAACAGACATGTTCATGCACACAAATGTTTGTACTGCCTTGAGAACGAACCCGGTAGTCTTGGTGTTATAGCCGGCGATTCAACCGTAGCACCAATTGGGTCAACCTTAAAATATCTTTCTCTTTTTCAGGTGCAGCTGCTGGAGGTAGTTTTGAGAATAATAATAAGTTTAAGAATACGAAATTAACAACATAAAGTGAACCAGTGAACCTTAGCTAGGCGATAAACTTAGATAAACATTAAACTAACTAAATACACAATCTCACTCCAAAAGTGTCCGCGGCAAAAGTCTGCCCATCGCGTCAGTTGGGCGGTTTTTCATTCATAATCACGTCGCTCGCTAACCTTCATAACAACATAGTAGTGTGCTCGTTTCTTTTTATCGTGTGCTTTTTATGACACATTAAGGTCAAAATTTTAATAACTATATAGCAATTCCAAAGCACGTTTTTGAGTACAAAATCGTTTTTGTATTATTTTGCCCCTAATTATGGATGGCGCCAGGGACTTATTAATAGGTTAACTTTAGAAATACAACAAGTCTGAATTTTATATGTTTCAATACATTGTGTTTCATTTTCGAAGAATTCATGAAGTTTATTTGTAGGCACATTTTATTCGTTGTCAAAATTATTTTTTCAGTCTTATAGGTCTTCTAGGTGGATTACTCGGCGGTAAATATGCATCAATATTTTACAAATATTCCAGTCCTCTTTATAAATGATCATTCAACTGAGAATTGCATGCTTACATTTCAGGTAAACCCGCAAATGGAGCTCCGGCGGCTGGAGCTGGTAAAAGACATATAAATTTATTTAAGAATATCCAAATTAGACTCGACATTTTATATTATATTTTGACATTAGCTATTTTATTGTATTTTACAAAGTAGAAATTGCGTTGCATGCCAAACTGTGGCTAATTATGAGAATTTTTAATAATTACTGACTAAGAATTTTATTGGATTTGATTTGACAAAAACTTTGGCAATTCCTAAATTCGGTTATTCCAAAAACTTCTTTATCTATAGTTTCATAAAAATGTTCTATAATACTGATATGAATCAAATGTATAGTAATTAAAAACTAGAAGAGATTTCTTATTTGCAAGACTCTTCAAGGAAATTGGTCACTGATAAGCTGCTTTGTAAGCTTCTACATAATAGTGTGCTGAATCTTCGCTTTTTACTGTTTCAATTTCAAAATAATCGGCCTGCTATATTAAACCCAACGTACTAACTTTTTTTCCATAACGCAGCAAATGATAACGGAGCTGGCGCCGCTCCAGCTGGAGGTAAATAAATAGAAAAATAATAATTTTCACTATACTATTTCCGTACAAAATTTACGCTTAAAATATTTTTTTCAATTGTATTTTACGACTTTGCAAATACAATTTTTGTCAAATTTTTCTTGTATTTTACGAAATAGCATCTTTAAGACTAACTTCAAAACTGTCAACAGGCCTATTAGAATGATTTCATACAATACCTCAAATCATGAATCCTGTTTTCCCTATGCTCCAGAAAATGCCAGTGGAGCTGCATCCCCACCAGCTGCAGCAGCACCATCACCGCCAGCTGGAGGTAATTATGAAGACGTATCCTGTTGCATAGTAAATTCGCGGAAACTTTTCAGTGGTTTTGCAAATATAAACAGAGAATTAAGTTATATTTTTGTATCTACAGGTCTTCTTGGAGGGCTTGGCAGTTTATTAACACCGCCCAGTGGTAAGTCATAACTTATAATTTGACATCTTGATTTGGGAGTAACATTCGATAGTGAACTAACATTTAACTGTCATATTGCAGCATTAGCTACCGAGTCCTTCAAACGGTTAGGCTTTATACTTCGAAATTCTAGTGACTTCAGGAATGTACATGTAATAATGCTCCTTTGGCGCATTAGTACGAAGTAAAGTGGAGGCAGCTGCTTGTGTGTGGAGCCCTCACGAGGTTCTTATTACGTTAGTATTTGAGAAAGTACAGAAGTTTCCGTAATATATATACAGAGACAATTTGGCTATACCCATTTATGTATCCAACAAATTTATTATTAGGATTTTGGGGTACAACTCGCTTGAAGTGAGGCGAAAGTTTAATGATAGTATTGGCTCTAAAAATTCTAGAGGGTTGGTCATTCTCCTGTCGACTTACTGTGTAAATTATTACACCCAAACAATTACTACAGAAGTAGACGCCATAATACTGGCAGAGCCTTCTTGTCGGACAGTATCTCATGCACAATCACCGGTACCTAGGGTCCTCAGTTTGTTGAACTCCCTTCTGGATGGGTTCCCAGAGTGTGATTTGTTTGCTGATGAATGGAAGGATATAAAGTTGATATGCTTGAAGTTTTGAGAAATTTGATGAGTGAGAGTAACATTTTTTATAATGTATTATCTTTAATTATTGTAAGTGTTATCAAACGTTATAATTAAAGTAAATAAATAAATAATCTTTTTTCCGTCCATGTCTTCAGCTCTTACTAATCAAATATTCAAAAATAAAATATATTACATAGAAAACACCCAGACCAATACAAACAGACATGTTCATGCACACAAATATTTGTACTGCCTTGAGAACGAACCCGGTACTCTTGGTGTTATAGCCGACGATTCAACCGTAGCACCAATTGGGTGAAGCTTAAAATATCTTTCTCTTTTTCAGGTGCAGCTGCTGGAGGTAGTTTTGAATTTTAATAATAAGTTTAAGAATACGAAATTAACAACATAAAGTGATCCAATGAACCTTAGCTAGGCGAACTTAGATAAACATTAAACTAACTAAATACATAATCTCACTCCAAAAGTGTCCGCGGCAAAAGTCTGCCCATCGCGTCAGTTGGGCGGTTTTTCATTCATAATCACGTCGCTCGCTAAACGTTATAAGGACATAGTAGTGTGCTCGTTTCTTTTTATCGTGTGCTTTTTATGACACATTAAGGTCGAAATTTTAATAACTATTTATATAGCAATTCCAAAGCACGTTTTTGAGTATAAAATCGTTTTTATATTATTTTGCCCCTAATTATGGATGGCGCCAGGGACTTATTAATAGGTTAACTTTAGAAATACAACAAGTCTGAATTTTATATGTTTCAATACATTGTGTTTCATTTTCGAAGAAATAATGAAGTTTATTTGTAGGCACATTTTATTCGTTGTCTAAATTATTTTTTCTGTCTTATAGGTCTTCTAGGTGGATTACTCGGCGGTAAATATGAATCAATGTTTTACAAATATTCTAGTCCTCTTTATAAATGATCATTAAATGAGAATTGCATGCTTACATTTCAGGTAAACCCGCAAATGGAGCTCCGGCGGCAGGAGCTGGTAAAAGACATATAAATTTATTTAAGAATATAAGAATTAGACCCGACATTTTATATTATATTTTGACATTAGCTATTTTATTGTATTTTACAAATTAGAAATTGCGTTGCATGCCAAACTGTAGCTAATTATGTGAATTTTTAATAATTACTGACTAAGAATTTTATTTGATTTGATTTGACAAAAACTTTGGCAATTCCTAAATTCGGTAATTTCAAAAACTTCTTCGCTTATGGAGCTTAATAAAAATGTTTTGTAATACTGATATGAATTTTATGATGAAAGAAATCTCTTATAGCTTTTAAATTACTATACATATGAAAACTAGAAGAGATTTATTCTTATCAAGACTCTTTAAGTAAATGGGTCACTGATAAGGAGCTTTGTAAGCTTCTAGATCATAGTGTGCTGAATCTGTTCGCTTGTTACGTCATAGTGTGTTCAAAGTAATCGGCGGTAATTTATTTACTAACTAGTTATATTTTTTTATGATACAGCAAACGATAACGGAGCTGGTGCGGCTCCAGCTGGAGGTAAATAGAAAGAAAATTATTTTTACTAAACTGATACAGTAAATCAAACTGGATTTTCTACTTTGACTTTATGTTATATCATATCATGCTTATAAAAATTAATGTATAGCTGTGTTGTTCTCAAAAACAAAACTTTTGCACATACGAGTAAAATTATAATTTTCAAAAAGGACTTAACTTTGCCTTTTCTTGTGTGCTTCTCTCGCAACAGGCCAAAATCACTGAAGCGCTTTGGTCAACTTTAATTTTTTTTTAATATTTATGTTCGTGTTGTGTTTTGACAATCATAATAATCATAACACTTATAAGATTAAATAAAATAAATAGTTTTTGACTTGACTCTTAATGTAACAACTTTCTGATATTCAAATTCAACTCCAATTAGCCTATTGGAAAGGTTTGACATAACACTTTCAATTATTCATCCTTTTTCTGTATTGCAGGAAGTGCTAATGGAGCTGCTTCACCCCCAGCTGGAGGTAATTCTAAATCCGCTCATTGATATACCAGCAGTTTCTATAGAAGTGGCAATGTGTTGGCCTCGAATGTCGGATAACTTTTTTTAGGGTTTTTGAATTCTAAGAATTATTTTTTGTAGAACTCTCAGAAAGATTTGACTTTTCTAAGAACAGAATTCAAGGAATTGTCCTTTATTTCTATTTTTGCTTTTTAAGGTCTAGACAAATTACCATATTGGCAACTTTGCTACTACAGCTCAATCCTTTCAAAACACGGAATCATTCGACAATCACAACTTACCTTAATGCTATGTACTATAAATCGCGTTTCCCTGATCAAGAATTTCAACTTGACGCTCGGATCACTAAACTAAATTCAGTTAATACAAACAATTACATTTCTGCGTTTACAGGTCTCCTCGGTGGTCTCGGCAGTTTAGTAGGCGGTGCTGGTAAGTATTTATTTGAACTTTTACATCATTGATTTCCACCAGTGTTGCCATTCGATAGTCTGCCTATCGATAAGCTATCGATTAATGTAGACATAATATTCGATAATATCGATACTATCGGCTTTGTAAATTACACCTACTATCGATAGTCCGCCTACGAGTATTCAGAGTTCGCCAACACTGATTTTCGTCAGAACTCTTAAATTAAATATTCCTTTCTTTTTTTCAGGAAATGGTGTTGGTTCAAACCCAGTTGGAGGTGAATATAAAGAATGCAATCTTTGTATAATGAAGTGAACTAACTCAGCTAGGATATTTCAAGATTCCATATCTTTATGCTACGTGCATCCTGCAGAACATTAGCGAATTATTTAGCGACCGAATTGTGACGGCTAAAGCTCTTTGTTACTTATGGGCTCCTAGTACATAGTAGTACAATTGCACCCGATAAAGAAGTCTATGAGATTAAACTATAGATTGATTGATGGATTTATTTATTTTGACTTAAATGTAAATGTGTTTTTATTTCGAAAATACCCTGGCTTTCACTTCCTTTTTCAAATCAAATCAATCAACAAAATAAAATAAGTTTTTTTGGACTCGTGCATATTTTTCACTACAAAAATTATTTTCTCTCTTTTCATAGGTCTTCTTGGTGGATTATTGGGCGGTGGTAAATATAAAACTGATTTTTGCTAAGTTTTTCTTGTCTTAATTATCATTTATCATAACATTCATCAAGAGATTTCTTCTATTAGAAAGAGAGTTTAAGAGTATATGGAGCACCAACAGGAAACTTTATAGGCGTCTGCACATAGTATAATTAAACATTAACTTATTTCTTATGCTTATCTTTTTCTTATATTTCAGGAAACGCGGGCGGAGCTGCCGCGTCACCAGCTGGAGGTAGTATTGAGGAAATTGATTTTAGACGATACTTACTTCGTTGAGTCAAATGCTTTGGATCTTGGACTTAACATAACACATGATATTAAATTTTGTTTAAGACTGACGTCAATCTGGGGTGTTGTCTATCATCACGATGCTTTTTGATTGGATGTCAAAACTACGCTCTCTTAAGAGCTATCTGACTCTTTACTTTTTACATTAAACCCATCGCAATTTATGGAATTTCGATACATTGATATTTCATAGGTATACCTAAGAAATAAGTATTTGCAGAGCGAAGTTAATTAATATTTCTGTGTGTTTAGGTCTTCTTGGAGGACTTGGAAATTTATTGGGTGGAGCTGGTAAGAATTCAGTTTTCTCATATATTTCAGGGTTCCTTTTTCTTCAATTTTGGTCCTTGAATTGGAAATTCTCTCGTTACAGGTAACGCTGCTCCGCCTGCGCTAGGAGGTATACCTTAAATTAAGAAAAGTATAATAACCCTAACCTATTAAAAAGCGATTTTGTCAGTAAGCTCACTTGAAAGTTAGTTGCAGGAGTCTCTGTAGCTAACTTGTGACGTAAATATTTTAAGACATAATGCCCAGTTTTAGGATGTTATAACAGTTATTCTTTTAGTTCCACTGTATTCCCAAAACACAAGATTGTGATATTATTAGATTGAAAAATTTTGAGGATATCTTGAATATTTTTAGGTAGCAGCAGTCCTTTAACTATTTGGGCCCTAATTTTGCTAATTTTATAATGCGCTTATGAGATCGTAATTGTGTCTAAATAGTAAAATGTTAGACCTATGTCCAGCAGTGGACTGCGATAGGTTGAAGAGAAGAAGAAGGAGAAGTAAAATGTTTTACTCATTCATTCTGTTTTATGGTAGGACTTTGGTTACATAATTAGAAAATTAATTATACTATAATAACCATTTTCATCATAATAATAAAGTTGTAGCGGAATACCAAATTTACAATTTGATTGAAATGTGTGCTAATGTTAAGTAAGTGAAAACAATTGATGCCTTGGTTGGCAGTAATATCAATAATACAATTTTAGTTATACTTTTGATTGCGAGTTTAAATTCGTTATTTTTTGACAGGACTTTTAGGTGGCCTATTGGGTGGTGCAGGTAAGAAAATATTTACTATACTACAAACTGAATTTTTATCTTTCTCCTCAACATATTGCAGTGCACAGCTGGATATAGGCCTTTCTATTTTTTTATAAATAATGAATACTATTGAATTCTTAGTTTAGCTGAATAACTTCAAGCTGAGCGTCGGTGGCTCAATGGTGTGGACTGTTGCCCTCCTACTTGGAGGGCTGAGGTTCAAATCCCGCCACGTACCAATGTGTTTTCGAATTATATGTACGTTATCCTACGCTCTTACGGTGAAGGAAAATATCGTGAGGAAACCTGCGCCTACGAAGAGATTCAAAGGTTGTACGTGAAGTGGACGACTAATAAATAATCACCCAATACGGGTAGGCTCGTGCCCCTAGGTTTAATTAGGGGATGTTTAATGAGCTGATGATGATAATGACTTAGGGCTGCTGAGGTTGAAAGCTCAAATTAGAATCTGCTTACATACGCTAGAATATCTTTTCATTTTTATTTATGTAACCACATTGGGATACATTTATTTTGGTTTCATAATAACATTTCTGTTTCTTTGTTTTAGCAAATCCTGCTGGAGGTATGTAGAAATAGAAAAATGGATTCAATTGTCTTTTGTTTACTAGAGACTGAAGCATTACTCTATTGACAAGCATGTGATTAATTATGTAGTGCAGGAGGATTCTCTTAAATTAGGAATAACAGTAAATAATATGATGTTTACTATTGACAGTCAATTTGCCTATAAACCTATTTCTTCCACCACAACAGCTTATATTAAAGTCTCAGTGTAATCTGGGTTGAAGGGATAGGCAATGATATTATAGAAACACTTTCTAACTACAATTAATTCAAGAACATTAGGTGTCATGTAAATTTTTAAGTGGCAGTAGATTTTTACCATTTGGTGGAAAGTAAAAACAGTTTATTGAAGATTTTTTTAGTTTAAAGTATTAATTTGTTATTTTTATTGGCAGGACTTTTAGGTGGATTATTGGGTGGAGGTAAGAATATATTGACTATACTACATATTGATCCTGATTAGCAGAATTACTTTCTTCTGAGCACTGGCGTGCACAGAGATTATGAGTAGGGTATGCAAAGTGAGTGGCAGTAATCTCAAAAACAATAAATATTTGTTAAATTGTGTGCTGTTGATGACAACAAATTGCCGATGATTATGATGATACAAATCTGTAGAGGATAATGGGTGAATAAGTGGGAATCATTTAATATATTGGCGATTTTTCGGATTGTCTGGACGCACAGGGTATGCACTGATTATTTGCAAATATGGAGTGCACGCCACTGCTGCTGAGATAGGTTAAAACCTCAACTTAAAATCTTCATACATACGCTTGGATATCTGAACATTATTTTTACTAGGTAACCAAAGGTTTTTTTTGTGTTTTTACTAACATTGGCCTTTTATTTTTTCTAGCAAATCCTGTTGGAGGTATGTTAAAATAAAAATGGCACCAACTGACAATAAAAAATTCAACATTTATTGTGAGGCCTGGGGGATAACCACAATTTCTTAAAACAGTATTGTTATAATGATACGTCAGTATTTTTGTACCAGAAAAGACGAAGTAATATTATTGTAACACTGTTTTAATAGATGGCGGTAACCCCCCAATATTTCAGAACGAGACTAAACGTTAATCTTTACTTAAATTGGCTTAGAAAGAGCGTTATATACGATTAATAGTGGCATCCTTTTCTAACTCTATTTGATTAAGATCAATCCTTGAGTCTCGTTCTAGTATACGGGCCTTAATGTTTGTGTGTTAAAATCAAGTTTCCAATTTGTGATTATTATGCCCACAGGTCTCCTTGGAGGAATTGGCAACTTAGTGGGAGGTAGTAAATATATATTCTAAAGAAAATTATTTATAATCTACTGACAGTCTACTAGGCAATGGACATTTCCACAGACATCCGAATATACAATTAGACTGGACAAGCCAACAAGTTTATAGGCAGTCCCCGTGTCGCAATTTCTTTTCGGTCCTTACCTGTGAAAAGTTATTCTATTACTTGGTAAATTTACTGATTTATTGCGATGATGGCATGTTCCAATTGCACAGGATGGCATTTTGGAAAAAAACGGTAATTTCTTCTATTATTCGTGCGTCTTGACTCGTCTCACAGAGTAGCCAGTGTATGCTCGTTGAGCTTACATTTGTCGCACTTTAAACGCGGCTTGCCCCATCTCCTGTATTGGGAAATCTGTAGACATTTCCTATTGAAAAAAATGCTAACCTATTATATCAACCTGATTATAAAGATCTACTGTAGGATACAGGTTATCCTACAAATAATGGCTTTGGAAAGATTGGACCATAACCCAAGCCTAATACGGATTAGTAGATTATAAATTAATCTTATGAAGTGCTTTCTTAAGTATAATGGGATTCGAGATACTCTTTTATTAACAAGTCTGTCGTTATAGGGTATACTTTTTATAGTACAGTAGGCGACATCACGTGGAAGACATCAGCTGTAAAGCGTCCGGAATGGAGACGTCTCTTAAGGCAAAACATCGACGCCTTTGAATCCTCACGCAGAGACGAACTCGACACTAAGCGAGATAAAATTAAAGCCAGACCACCAACGACTTTACTTTATAATTATAGCGGTGGCGTACTCACGTGCCCGAAGTGCTCAAGGACCTTTAAGGCAAAAGTTGGTTACAGTAGCCATATGAGAGCACATGACCGCGCGGATCAGAGAGACGCTGGCTGCTGAACCCGTGCAACAGTCACTGTAGCCGAAATCGGCTTGGAATAATAAAAGTACAGTAGGCGGGAGATAAACTTATTCAATAACCTTTTCGGGACTTAACTATATAAATGTAGGTACCTAAACAGTAAGCTAGTATACTTAGTGTTATTATCAAAATAGATATTGTTTTTGTCTCCCGCCTGTATTGACCATGAAAAGTGTTTATTATGTTTGCACTATTGGCAGAGCTTTTTTTGATAATTTGATTTCTTATTTACCAGGCGCAAATGCTACCGGTGGATTACTTGGTAAGTTGAAATTTTTAAATCTGAGTTTGATAATATTCAGACCTCATTCCTAAAACCTTGTAGTTTTGGTTGTACTGTTTTGAGTTGATAAGTGTGATAAGCAGTCAAATTTAAATTTTAATAATATTAGAATCGTTTTAAGCTCTTAAATTGCTTAGCCTGGGCCTGTATGGTGCTCGGAGTCTGTCGGATTTTTTTTATTACCTTTTTGATTATTGTGTTTATTCTTATTATCTTTATGACTTTCACGGACAAAACATACCATTTTAATTCTTTCACGCCTTAAAACTTCGAAACATAAAGGTCTTGGTTTGTGATAAGCGTTAATGCATGGCTACGAAATTATGAAATGTTATTGATACAATTTTCATTACAGGCGGTCTTATCCCTGCACTAGGTAAAGATTTTTTTTGTTATTTTAATGGTATCAAATTATTTAAAGAATGCTTAATTGTACTTGAATTGTTTGCAGGAAAAATATTTAGCATTCAGCCTTTCGGTAAGTATACAAACAATTGATATACAACAGAAAATGTTAGACACTTTCAAACAAAAAACAACATGAATAACACCCCTCTCTCTGTTATCAAGAGAGGGCTCTTTAATGTCACGCGTAAAAATTGAAACAATTTCCTTCTTTCAAACCTAACTCAGTACACAGCATGGTCATTTAAATTTTGCCGAAGAATTTTTATTCAAATATTTATTTAGAACACAAACGGTCATACATTTTCTTGGTTTCTACATATGTTGTTACAAAAGATATCCCAGACCCCCGCTTTTCTCATTCAGTTCAACAGCGGAAGCAAAACCTCGACGTTTTACATGTGTCACCCATATTTTTACTCCGAACTCATTCTCTCTGTCTTCTCTCTTCAACCTATTGCAGTCCACTGCTGGACATAGGTCTCATTAGTAACATAAAAATTACACTTGACTAGTCAAGTCATTTCATTATTCCCATAAAAGAATATACTCTCATACTGAAATAAGTTATATTCGCCATTTTTTATATTATCTTCTGAAGAATAGAGTAAGAAAGAAAGATAGAAAAAATATTATTTGGTGCAAGTAAAGTGTACAACCTTAAAATAATATCAAAAATTTAATGCTACCAAAATTGTGACCACTCAGCTAATGCCATGACAGTTTTGTCAAGGCGCTGGTAGTAGTAGTAATTAGTCATAAAAAAAAATAATAAAAACAATTGATACTTTCAATCTTGATCTGATAAAAAAGTATATAATAAAGATATGTTGAGTTTGAGTTGGCGGCCATCTAGGTCCGCTTTCCATCTAACATAGTTATTAATAATATCTCGTAAATAAAAAAATACAGCACACAGCTCAGTTGCTACTTTGTGACGTAGAGTATCCAGTAATTTCACTATCTTAAATATTTCACCCTTCAGAGCAGAAGCACAAGCATAAATGTCATGGAAAGAAAAACAGGTAAGATTTAGGTGCCCATGCAAACGACCTAATAAAAAAAATTCTAGAGTATTATTCATTATTATCAGCTTTTAGCGTCACACTGCATGAATAGGCCCTCCCACACAGCATAGCCATGGAGAGTTTGGGCCGTTACCCACAATACGGGCCCAGTGCGGATTGGTAAATCAATATCAAATGAATGTCTTTTTCAAATTTTAGAGAATGTTCGTGGACTACTTACTTTAAAATTTAAGAGAATGTTCATGGAATACTTACTTTAAAATTTAGGGAAGCTGCTCGTGGAATACTTAATTTAATTAAGAAATTCTTTTTTGCAGGCATCATAGGCGCAGCACTAGGACTAATCGGCTCAATCGTAAAATTCATCGGAAACCTGATGCTAGCACGTAAGTATGCCTTTATAAGTGAATACTACGAGTATTTATTTGACAAGCCACTTGGTGTAATGGTTGAGTCGTCTAACTAAACCATGGGTTCCTGGTTCAATCCCCGGGCAGTACAAACATTTGGGTGCACGAACATGGCTGTTTGTATCTATTTTGGTGTTTCTATGTACCTATAGTATTACGTATTTACAAAAAAGTATAAACGTATGTTTATCCGTTGTTTACTACAAACTTCACGCCTAACTTGGGGCTAGATGGCGCTGTGAGAATGTCTGTGGATATTTATTTATTTTAATTTTCAGTCGCCAATCTTCTGAATCCGTCGCTGTAAACCACTGGTAAGTTTTAAACAAAATGTTTCCTGTATTTGTTTCTTATTTTTATAAATGATAAGCTGTTGGCGTGAAATGGGCGGAATCATGGATGTTAAGTGTATTATAACTATAGATCGGATAATCGGATGCATATTTACCTAAAGTTGACCAGCGCCTTAGTATGGAAAGCACTTCTTTATCGTAAAGATTTCGGGATTTCGGAATTGATGCATTTAATGTTAGGAATATAGAATTAAATGTAGTTTCATTACGTTTGTCGTGTTTTCTATTACAATATATGATTTGTATGTACATTACTTGTATGGAAAAAATACGATATTTCGGGATGAATACCGTTAGCGTTTTGATTATAAATATAATTGAATGCACACTCAAATAAAGGTTTTTAAATGAGGAGCCGTAATTCCGAAAAAGAAGCCGTCTCCATATTTTCTCAGGAAAAAATAGGTTTAGGTAAATATGCATCCGATTATCCGATCTCTAATTATAACCAGTAATTTTATTAGCTACACTGACATGTTTACGAACTACGAAAACTTGAATGACATGAGTCTACACATTTTCATAATCAGCTCTATACATCCCCGCCGAGGGGCACGAGCCTACCCGTATAGGGAGTATAGGCCTTAGTCGTCCACGCGGGCCCAGTGTAGATAAGCCGACTTCACGCACAACCTTTGAATCTCTTCGTAGGCGTGCGCAGTTTGCCTTACGATGTTTTCCTTCACCGTAAGAGCTTCGGATCAACGAACATGTCATTTCATAAATTCGAAAGGTATTGGCACGTGGCGGGATTTAAACCTGCACCCTCTAGATCGGAAGGCAACAGTTCACACAAATGAGCTACCGGCGCTCTGAGAGTCCACTACAACTATTCAACCTATAGCAGTCCACTGCTGGACATAGGTCTCCCAGCTTCAGATATCCCGGTCCTCCGCTTTTCTCATCCAGCCTCCTCCACCGACCTTTCGCATATCGTCGGATCATCGGACCGGAGGGCGTCCTACGCTACGCTTGCCGAGACGCGGTCTCCACGCCAGAACTCGTCTGCTCCAACGGCCATCGGTTCTGTGACATACGTGACCAGAGAATAGAGTCCAGTATTAAGTAAAAATTATTATTACTTTCTTGTACAGATTCTCTTCCATTCTGATGATGAACGCGAAACCTGGACTTTTCGAAAAACAGATGTCGACTGGCAGCTGATGATGATTAATTTTTGTAAATGTAAATTTCGTCATATAATATACTGCTTTGAAAAATTATTGACTGTTGTTTTAATTTTGTAATCGATAGTGGTAACACCTTGATACCCAAGGCGTATATTTTTAATATTTTACAAAGTTCATGTTCATGACGGACAATACACTCACCTGGAGAATTATCGCCATCTCTTAAAACAATGTTACAACAATGCTGACGTATCATTATAACAAAACTGTTTTAAGAGATTGCGGTAGCCCCCCTGATGATACGCCTATGACCCTCAATTAAAGCATGGAGCATTGATTGAGGTCAAAAGCTGATAGAAAGTAATTACTTTCCAACAATGCCGTAATGCGCCCATCACCATCGACAACAGATGTTAGGTCTCTTATATCCGGTAATTTCGCTAGCTACAGTGGCCGCATCCCGAAACACAGATTAAGTGCAAAACAATGGTATTTCACGGGACGATATCTGGCACTGAAGTGGTAGTAGGTAGCACCACCACCTACCACCGACAATTAAGCCAAGTACCTACTCGGAGTGAAGTGCACTCCATATTATATGCAAATAGCAGTACGCAAATTATCTGGGCCCGCGTGGACGACTAAGGCCTATACACCCTCTACAGGTAGGCTCGTGCCCCTCGGTGGGGACGTTTAATGAGCTGACGATGAACCTGTGCGTCCAGATAACCCGGAAAATCGCCAACATATAAATGGTTCCAATGATGTAAAAAAGTATGGATTCGTGATATGCTCACATAACAATCGAAAAACTGTTCCGAATGCTGTAACAGCACACTCTTCTTCACTTCTCGAATTTGGAACACATTTACCTAAGCAAAACAGTACAAACTGTAATTCTCTTTGGCGGTTCGTTTCTGAGGCACGGATAGCGTATCTACCTTTATAAATACAGAATATCATTGAATGGTTCCCACTTATTTGCCAATTTTTCTCTACAGATTTGAAACCATATGCGATCTGCTGTCATTAACAGCACTAAATTTGGCAAAATGTAAATTATTTATTGTTTTTGCGATAAGTGTCACTCACTATGCATACTCTACTACTTACGCTTTAGCGAGAGTTTTAACAAAACCATGTAAGTTTGAAGCTAAGAAATTAAAGCTTGTAAAATTATTCTCAAATTTTAGAAATTCTATGGACGTTTATCCGACGCTCTTACGGTGAAGGAAAACATCGTGAGGACACCTGCGCACGCCTTCTAAGACATTCAAAGGTTATGCGTTAAATCGTCCTATCCGCACTGGGCCCGTGTTTACGACTAAGGCTATACCCTATACAGGTAGGCTCATGCCCCTCGGTGGGGACGTAAGCTGATGATAATGATTAACAGTATAACAACTCAAATGAAATATAATTTACATGCGAAAAAACTCCAGGTACAATTACTCGATAAGTTTTATTACATTAACAAGATTTGTTACAAAAAAGTGGCGCTTATATTCTAATCTCAGCTACCAGTCAACCATTGCTTGCTATTACTGTACGCCAGGTCTGTAACAAATATATCCGTTAATTTCGTTGTAAAAGATGACCACCTCCGTAGTTTGAACATCAGGGGGTTAACCGCTATCTCCTAAAACAGTATTACTTTAATGATACGTCATCATTTTTGTACCAGAAAAGACGAAATTAACTGTAATACTATTTTAAGAGATGGTGCTAAGTTCCCTGGGGTCTGAAAACAGATTTTCTGTTTTGACTTTCTAATATTCAGGAATATATTACAATTTCAGTTTATATCTCAATGAAATTATTCGAAATTTTATATTAAATTGCTTTATGAATAAATAAATATCTTCAGACATTAGCACAGCCCCATTTGGGCTAACTAGCTTATCTTACCGATGGCCGTTGGAGCAGACGAGTTCTGGAGTGGAGACCGCGTCTCGGCAAGCGTAGCGTACGACGCCCGGACCGATGGACCGACGACTTGCGAAAGGTCGCTGGTGGAGGCTGGATGAGAAAAGCGGAGGACCGGGATATCTGGCGCAAAATGGGGGAGACCTATGTCCAGCAGTGGACTGCGATAGGTTGAATAGATAGATAGCTTATCTTATGGAGGCCAGTTTTGGTTGCATTATCATATTTAATTTTATTAATCCATATTATATTTAAAAATAAATACGGACAAATATACTTCCTGGGCTGGGTTTGACATATATAGGGGAGACCGGGGCAAGACGAGATAGCTAAGACAAAACTCGTTATACAATGAAAATAAAACTCTTTAATAACATTCTTTAACAAAAGAGATAACCATTATACATTTCTCTCTTATAATTAAACGTTGTAGCATGCAAAATCACAGAATTTTTTTGGCAAATAATGAAAAAATAAACTTGGCAAATTTCCCGTTTTGCCCCATAACTGGGGTAAGATGGGAAACGCTGTGGGCAAAACGAGTACGGTCTTTAATCGGGTAGACAGCGTTCACAAATGTGTGCCTCTTCGTCTTCCTCATCTACTCCGGCACATGAATTACGCGCCTAACCGTGGCATGCGCCGCAGATGACCCAACCTTCCGTTGAATATGAGTATAAGTACCCACATAGATGCAAGCACAGTCATCATCCTCTTCTTGGGATGAACTATCTTCCGATTTTGTTTCATTTTTGCACCTTTTGGTTTGACGCTTTTCCTGCAGATTTTCCTTGTCTGTTGTCTTTTTAATCTTCTTTGCAGTCTTTTTTCCAGGTCAAACTGCACAAATGATTTAAACCAATCAAAAAATATTTTTGTTGTAATCCAAACATTGTCATTGCATGTACCCCAAAACCCTGACGGAGCATCATCCAGAAGTTCTTCTTTCATCCGCTTCCGAGCGTATATTAACTTTGGCGGGACATAGGTGCCAACGGCATTAAAACAAATTTCAGCAGTGACCAACTGACCTCTCTCTGCTGATGAGAGGCAGTCGACTTGCTTCTGGCCCTTCGTTGACAATATCTTAGATTGACTTTTTGGAACAGTACTGATCCCCGTTTCGTCTACATTGTAGATCCTTTCAGGCGTCAGTTTATGTTTGTCTATTACATTTTCCAACAATGTAAAAAAATTATCGACTGCCACTCTGTTAAAAGCCATCGCTCTTGCAGCTAATGTTGGTTCTGGGCGTCTGTATGCTAGATCAGGGTGTCTTTTTAAAAACCCGCTGAGCCAATCTTCTCCTGCCATACCAGTTTCTGTATTAAATGGGTTATCTATATGATTCCGCTGAGCCAACTGATAAGCTATAATGCGTAGCTCTTTTCCTGTTAAACCAAAAAGCCGTGCTTCCATGGATTTCACATACTCCGCCAGCTCATTTTCTTGCTCGGCTGTGAAAACTGTTTTGAATCGTCCCAAATGTTTTTTCCCGCAGTCGTTATCAGAATCAGTGTCGGCATTAACAGTTTCACGAGCTTTTCTTACTCGTCGTTCTAAGGTCGACTTCGGAACATCGTAAGTAGTCGAGGCTCGAAGAAATCCCATTCTATCAGTAAGAACAGCATTTACTGCTCTTCTCATGTCTTCTTCGTTCCATTTGCCACAATCTGTTTTTCGTTTATAGTTGCGAACCATTTTATCTGTAGACAAATAAATAAATAGGTAAATACTTTTGATAGTAGGTACCTACATAGAAAATGTTATTTTAATCACAAGGGCGGGGCAAAACGGGATAGTATCCCATTGTGCCCCGATCATCTTGCCCGATCCACACGTAGTTAAAAAAGATGACGCAATTCTAACCTCAAACTTTACCGGCGAAAAAATCTGGTTTAAATTTAATGTTTTGGACTCCTATAATAAGCTCGGGATAGAAATAATACATTAACACAGGTACTTACATATCTGTACATCAGTTTTCGAATCAAATTTCGCGTAAAAAACTTGCATTATCACTTTTTTCTCTCTGCAACGCAAAAACGAGTTCTAACCTGTCCGCTCTGCATGGACGCACTGGCGGAGAGTGAAGTTCGTGCAAATGGCGCTGTTGCCGCTCAGAATACAATGACAATTCACGCACACAAGCTTACTTCCCGTGCTGCCCCGAACTTCATCTTGCCCCGGTCTCCCCTAATATATATATATTTATACATATTATATATATGTGTCAAACCCAGCCCAATACAAACACATTCACATACATAAACATATCTGTATGGTACGGGGATCGAACTACTACAGCACACGAATAGTCTTTGGTGTAACTGACCTGGAAGGTGGAAATATGAGCTTCAATTATATTTTAGATTTTTCAATTTTGCAGGAGACTCACCAAATTTTCAGATGAGTGGTCGGAGAATCTCAACAACTGTGAACAAATGTGTTTAGTTTTCAAAAAGTTTCATTGACAGGTTTTCGAGTGGCGTCCACGTAACAGGAGAAAAGCGTAGGCCGACTCCCAATCAAATGGACGGATGACCTGGGGGGTTACCGCCATCTCTTAAAACAGTGTTACAATAATATAACTTCGTCTTTTCTGGTACAAAAATGCTGGCGTATCATTAAAACAATACTGTAAGAGATTGCGGTTACCCCGCTGGTCTTCAATTACATTTATTTACTAGACTAGCTTTTGCTCGCGGCTTCACTTACGTCCGTTCAATGAGTTGCTGATGATGTATGTTTAGAAAAAATATAAATCTTCGAGCACCGGTTTTCTTTTAAATATGGCTTGAGGTATGTGGCAAAATTAAAAAAAAATTACAAACAGTATCAACTTACTTGCAGACAGTATACTACCAAAAAGTCGTGCTAAAAATCCAAGGAAACCTGAAACAAACCAGTTATCTCTAAAATAGATATGAAAATTCAGTGGCATGCACAAGGGCGGATCCAGGTTTGGCGCCAGGAGGGGGTCACATAGTAGTAGTCAAGTTAAGAACTAAATGTACGTTAGTACATTAAAAAAATACTGTATAAGTTCTTAACTTGACTACTACTATGTGACCCCCTCCTGGCGCCAAACCTGGATCCGGCCTTGAGTGCACATTTTGTTAATGTAGTACTTAAAAATAGCTCAGGGGGGTCATGACCCCTATGATCCTCCCCCTGAATCCGCCGTTGCACGCACTCCACATCTGCAAATAAACAGTGCATACCCTGTGCGTCCAGACAACCCGGAAAATCGCCGATATTAAATGATACCCCTTTTTCCTCTCCAGATTTGAAACCATAGACAATCTGCTGTCATTAACGGCACTCAATTGAAAAAAATGTAAATTATTTATTGTTTTTGCGATTAGTGTCACTCACTTTGCATACCATACGTAAATTGATACAGCCATGGGTACCAATTGCCTCCATGGTTTAGTGGACACACCTCTAAGCCGAACTAAAAACGCTGCATGACCCGGATATCGTGGGTTCGAACCTCCTTGTTCCTTTATTATTATTAATCTGACGACCCATCTAGTGTAGTGGTTGACAAGTTGGCTATTACACCGAGGGTTCCGGGTTCGGTCACATTTGTGTGCATGACATATCTGTTTGATATTGTCTGGGTGTTTTCTATGTATAATATGTATGTATTTACAAAAAAAAGTATATAAAGTACATTTCTCCGTTGTTTAGTATCCATATTGCAGGCCAATGCTAAGTTTGGGGCTAGATGGCGCTGTGTGAATGTCAGTGGATATTTATTATTATCATTATTAAAACTTTATTTCACAATATACTAATAAATATACAAAGGCGAACTTAATGCCAAATGGCATCCTCTACCTACTAACCTTTGGGCATGCAGGTAAACACAAAATGGTGCTAATCAAATATCTTTACTTAATTGGTTGAGATTGCAAACTTCATCACCTAATTATCCGAATGGAAAGATGTCAAGTTTGTCACGTGAAGGCGTCGGTGCCAGCTACAACCTTAGGATACTAGTCATTACACACTAATCCGCATTGGAGTTTGGACCTGCGTGGTGGATTATCGGAG
>PQWD01008769.1:97199-135606 GCA_019425675.1 Leucinodes orbonalis
CGCGTACGCATAGTTATGGGAATTGACGTTTTAGAATAAACATATTTTTTGTGGAAACTATAAAAACTAATGGACTTGTCATGTGAGAGGTACAACACAATGCGAGCAAGGTAAACATTTCATGTTACTTTCTTTTTGTGTAATATTTTGTGCTGGCTTGGAGACGATGCAAATTGTGCAAGTTGCAAGCATGCATTTCTCCTTCTCTTGAAACTATCGCTAGATATAGGTTTACCCCATTTTTTGCCATACATACCGATCATTCGCTTTTGTTATGCAACGTATATATTATTATACATATATTATGACGAACTTATTGTTATCGGTAATTAATATATGACGTTTGATAATATTTTGGTAGGGACATTGTTTTTAATGGTAAAGTAAATAAGTAGCTTGTTTACAAACACGACACTAAGTATTTTTGAGTTTTGTGTTGACACGCAATGACAGATAAAGTTCTCATATTGGCACTAGTAATACTGCAAACTGCTTTCAATTTTTATATTTGTTTTTGTTGTAGAATATAGTACAATAATTAAACCATAATCTACGAGTATCTATCAAAACCGATTACCGGTACCTATTGTCAAGCAATCGAAAAATGACCTGTGATACCAATGTCATTTGTTTCTTTTTACAATCATATGATCACAAACCTAGTATTACAGATGGCTCGGACACGATTAGAAATGGTTCATAAAAATAATTTTGCCGCTACAATGGACGCGCTATCGCATCAGATTAATAAAGCAAGTGTGCCATTAGGTTTCTAATCTGGGGGCCTATTCAGTAAAACAATCATCGATATTGCGATTATCGATTGTTACATTTATTGCTGTTTATGTATGCAACAATTTTTATTTAAAAATAAATAAGATATTCTAAACGATTTTTAATTTCAAATTTGTCTAATATCGAATAATGAATCTAATATAATATGTATTATCGTTCTTGATTTTCGTAACAGTTATGCGCATGTGTTACAAAATCAAGATCAAAAAATCTTAATCAAATCCCTCACACACGCCGGACCAAAGTCTAAGCTTAAAAAAAGTATTTAATGTCGAATAACATTGTAGGCCCCCTTAGTTGCTAGTCGTTTCGCATCGGTTGCTCATTCGCCATATTGTGTCTGATCTTTGATGCATTTCATCTTATTAATTGATAAGATGTTAGTGGTTCTTATAACGATAAGCTTACTTTTGATTGGTAGACTCATTTTTATTTACTCTGCAAATTGTTTTTAATGATGTGTTAGGTCATTAAACACACTTACTCCAAAAGACTGGAGTGGTTATCATTATAAGACAGCTTTCGTGCAGCAGAATACACACATATGTGTCTTCTAAACGTAACTTACTATCGTTCTTGTTACAGAGGCGTATTTCCATGGAAAGCAGCTCTAAGGGCCAAGAGACCCAGTCGACGGGCACATGGCGGCTGTTCGGTAGCAAGTCCACGCAGAACCTGGCAGCGAAGACCCTCAACTCTGAGGCGCAGAAGACGTTGACGCCCGTGTCTTCGGCGGCGAACACTCCCCACACCACAAGAGGCAGGGCAGCTCGGCGAGCGAGAAGCAGTTGAGGACCTGGTTGCCAGTTCTATAGCGCTCATACAGCATGATCGGTAAGTCAAAGTCAAGTCAAAACATTTATTTAAATAGGCTTACAAAAGCACTATGAACGTCAGAAATATACAAAAATATAATAAAACGATTTAAATACTAAACTAAAATATGAGTTTTGATGCTTTGAAAAAAAGCGCTTCAGTGGTTTGGCCTGTTGAGAAAGAAGCAAGCTAAGCTATTGTTAACTATTTTTACTTAATAACTGTAAGTTACGGAAAAAGAAGCGAAGAAGCGACTGATCCCCTGATGAATTAACTGTAATATATTTCCTCAGACATACACACAGAACCAAGATAAACTATGCTATCATACTCGTAATATATAAAAGATCCCTTATTCGCGAATTCTCCCTGCCTATAAAAAGATGCCGAGTCAAGCATTTTCCCGCTTCCAAAATTCTTCTTTTGCGTCGATATTTTGGTGAACCTTATAAATTGTGATCTATTTTTGGAGAAAGTGCTGTTCATTTTAAGTGTATTCATGATTAGGCATCGGGTAATCCTAAAAATGTTTATTTAATGCATCTAGGTTATAAATAATAAATTTTTCTAATAAAATACTTAGTGTGTTGTGAACGTTCTTGCCTTTACAAATCATGCTCCTTCATGATTTCAAGGTCTGTTCAATTTACAAAGAGTACTTTTTTATTAGGAAATTGTTTGACCCGAAGTAACTACTAGTAATATAAGATACGCATTTTTATCCATACATGTGTGTATGGCGGATCGCTTAAATTATTTGACTACAACTTTGGCGTACATCAAAGTTAATATTTTTTTTAAATAAATGAGTAAGCTAAATAAGAACTTAACTACGTTTGGAGTGTCAGAATAATTTATTTCCAGTCAACTTTGGTCATACATTCTGATTCTTCTATATAAAGGAAGAAAGAAAGCCAACAATATACTTAGCTTACACAGCAGAAAAACATATAGGCTATAGAAGATATAGCGATTCCATTCCTCCGCACAAGCTCAATAAGAATTTATATTCAACTTCTCATAGTGAAAAACAATTTATTTGACTATTTAGCAATTCTACTTGTACTTGTACTATCTATTCTATATAAATATTCTATCGCTTTGTTAGTTAGAATTGAAATTTTTAAGTGCTCCATTTACATAAGCGATACTTGATTAAAATATTTACAAATTCGAGTGTATTTTATTAGAATCTGACTGAAAACTGCCGGCAACTTACCATTCGGGTAACCCAAGTATTATCGTGAGTAACTGTGTGCTGTGGAAATGCCATTGTAGATACAAGCGTCATAAACCCGTTCTCTCCGAGAAATTATGGGCGCACTGTGATTGTTCGTATTAAATTGGACTGAGAATTAAATTGCAAGTCGATATAGGTGCCTACTAACAGTGTTCAACTTTAAAGACAACATGCGTCGAAAAGAAAAGTCCATTCGTTTTTTCGAATGGCTTCTTTTTCGGGAAACTGCACCGGGATTTATTCCGGAACCTTTGGTGTAGTAAATATTCATAATATTGAAATTTAAATAAAGTTAAACTTAAACAAACTGTTGTTATTGGCGGACAGATAGTGTGCGCGATACGTCGCTATCTAAATATATATTCTATTTTTATAAAAATGTATAAGTATGTTCACAAATTGGGATCTTTAATCAGCTCAGTGTCAGCTGTTACATACGGAGTCCAGGTAGTGTATGGGCCCTACATTTTTTAGCTTACTAAATGGTCTTTGTGAGTTGAGATGGCTGGGGCGCAATATTCTCATACGCAGATGAACCCGCTATAGTATTTTTCCGCAAACACTGGGACGAATTGAGAATTATGTTGAGGCCGGACTGGTAGTTGGCTTCTTGGCTAAGACGTCATCTCTAATCTTAATGTTTCAAAATAATTTATTGTTTCAGCAAATATAACATGCACAACCTCCGAATAACTATAAATAATGATACTACCTGTACGTTCCAACCTCTAAATGCTCGTGTGCTGTGCTTGTAAAGGTTACAGTACAATAACCTGGGAATTGTTATTGATCAGCCTATCTTGGCATGACCACATAGACCTTATGGCAGGGTTAGAAAACTTATTTGGACATTTAAAACATTACGCTATATTGCTCCAGGCATTACTGCATCAAACCTATGTAGCACTAGCCAATCTATTATTGTCTATTGCATCACTTGTGGGGTGGGGCAGCTAAACCTGCTTCTTAGACCTTGAAAGACCCAAAGAGCTTTGCTTAAGGTTTGTTTTTCCGACATACAGATTTCCAACTGATCTTCTATACGAAAGTACTGGCATCTATCTGTGAGAAAATGTACCTACGTAAAATTGTTTTGAAAAAGCATAAGTGTCTTGAATTTGACCCAGGTAAACTTCAAAAAAGAAGAACGAAAGTGGCACTATTGCCACAAGTAAATCACGTTTGCAGAGCGACAGTTTCATTTTCAATCAGCATTTCTTTATAATGCAATTAATAAAACCCTTAATCTTTACTCATTATCATATTTTAATGCAAAAAAAGTACTAGTAGAACACCTTATGGCGATTAATTAAGCGATCTTGAACACATTATTAAGCATACTAAATTAAAACGCGCATTTATACTCATACACACCAAACACACACACACACACTCCACACACTCACACACACACACACACACACACCAAGCATGCATACACAAACACAATACATATACATATGCATATATTTTATTTTAAAGATGTAATTTAATTTGTTATTAAGAGTAAATTGTATCTAAATGAGTGTACTGGGTATCTATACAAGTACTATGGAGAGCGAATTTTCCTAACACAAGTAAATAATTTACTTAAAGGGAAATTTCAATGCAATAAAATGTAAAAGTATACCTGAGTTACGAAATAAATAAAGTATTTAAATAAAGTTGTTTAGTATCCATATTACACGATAATTAACTTAGATTGGGGCTAGATGGCGCTGTGAATGTCAGTGGATATATATAATTTTAATTTATTACCGTGTAAAGCCGGGATTGACCGCTCATACCTACATATATACTCGTACATTTACAATATAAACTTATATTTAGGTCGATGAATTGTAGAACTTAGGTATACTTATTTTAGAACTAGATTTTTCTTTAGGCTCAAACAGGTGACAAATGCCTTGGTAAATGGGTGTAATTTAATCCGAGTTCAGTAGCCGCAGTTTGTTGGCCCCGATAGGGAAACCCTTCAACTCTATTGTTGCTATTCTGGTTTCATTGTGAATTGTTACGGAACAATTTCTTTATAGGTACTGGCTTAGTTGCACCACTTACATAGTAGTATTTCAATTGTTGTATGAAACGTTTTGTAGAAGGACAGACATTATGTTCACTTTGAAGGTTAGGTTTCTATATATTACTTTATACAACGCTGGGCCCGATGCCCAGATATCACTATGTTATCTATTTACTTTTGAAATTACTGTTACAATATTTGTCGTCTTGGGTGACTAAAATAAAATTACTATCAAATAATTTGTCAACTTATGCCTGAAAAACAGGTTTCAGACAAAATGTTAATTTTGCCAACCTGTGTGAAATTTGAGCTTGTTATGTATGTTTATTACTTTTTAATGAAAAAAATTATATTTGATCCCGATCTATTTATAATAAGCTCTAACTCCCAAATTTTATTATTTATTCATACAAATACGAATACAGTTACAATAAACAAACAGTTAGGTAAACATAAACTCATTCGAGTTTTTGACGTACACCAGAATCGTCATACTTGTTTACGTCATAAATTATAAAAAGACACTTAACATAAACATACATTTTCATTGACAATAGGAAAACTTCAATTATATGTAAAATAGTGCAGGTAATCTAAACAAAATTACAATCTTACTGGGCGAAATATAGGTAGAATGTATGTGGGTCAAAGAAGCTATCTGTCCATTCTAACAAAATGTATAGTTAATATAATGTTACTAGAGGTTTGTCTGGAAACACCACTATTGTAGTTTCTACGAATGTATTTGGAAATTTAGGTTAGTAGTCAACGCATAAGGTCTCAAATTGATATTTCATAGAAATTACTAGGACAACATAAACTGTGTGGGTTAAACGAACTGACACGTATATCTACTGTCCGTAGTCAATAAGTAGGTTGAAGTAGGTATACGTGCCAACGACCTCTGTCGCTCGAGACACCCACCTACCCACTAACCTCCTAAACTTTTGGGCATTGATCACAATGCTAATGTCACCTCAGAATATTGTAACATTTCCACCGAGGGGCACGAGCCTACTCGTATAGGGTGATTAAGCCTTAGTCGTTCACGAGGGCCCAGTGCGGGTTTGACGACTTCACGCACAACCTTTGAATCTCTTCGCAGGCGTGCGCAGGTTTCATCACGATGTTTCCTTCACCGTAAGAGCGTCAGCACGTGGCGGGATTTGAACCTCAGCACTCCCGATAGTAGGGCAGCAGTCCACAACATTGAGCTACCGACGCTCACTTTTCACTGTATTAATACTCAAATAAGCTATTTCGTTTTCCATATTTGAGTCATCATCATTATTACAGCCTAAAATTTTTTTGGTCACACGGACGCCACTCGAGTACCTTTACCTTTACCGCCTCATCAGCCATCGGTTCTACGCTCTATGTGCCCTGCCCACTGCCACTTCTACTTGCTGATCCTGTGGGCTATGTCGATTACCCGAGTTCTCCTACGGTTATCCTCGTTTCTAGTGTTCTGTCAGAAAAAACTAGTAGAATTAACAAATGATTTAGAGTAATTTATTTTGAGAGGTTTTTAAATTCGTGTTTTGTTCAATGAGCACCAATTTTATGAATAAAATTGGGTTTCTAATAAAATTATTTCAATTATATTAATCAAAACACCGTAATTTTGTCCGTAAAAATAGTTTGATTCGAAAATAGCTATATTTTGGAAATACAGTTTCTCATACACGCAAAATTTTGCTATGGCTTAGTTTTAAGCCACTGCAAATGACCACTAATCCAACCATAACTGACCCACACATAAGTAATGCCGTCCTAACGACTCTTGCGACACAAGAAACCTTTTTATTCGGCCGCAGAGTGGTCGCGTGACCATTGCCTGCACGTGACGAATCACCTAAAACCCTAATTACATTTAACTGACAACATTTAGGACATTTCACTAGAACAGTAAGCAGTAATGATGTTTTATTTGAATTTAAAACTAAAGTGTTAAGATCATTTAGTGTAATTAGTATATATGTTAATTGTCATTCTTACTCTTGTTTCGTTAATATAAACAAAAATATGTTATTCATAATTTATAGAAAAGATGGCGGCATCTGTCAAATTGTATGTGATTTTTAGTTCCGTACATAGTCACTAGATGGCACTATCCTCCGTTACATCGCGGTAGTAATGAGTGCCACAAAAAGGCATAAGTAGTAGCGCCAATTTCAAATATTTGTTGTTGTCAATTTGACCAGGTCTAAATGTATTTTACAACCCATACATACATTTTCCTCTTTTATTACAACTCTCCAAACATAAGAATTAGGACTGTTGATATTTTTTTAAATATCGTATTCTCGATATATCGATATTAAAAATATCAATATCGGAGTTTGATATATCGAAAAAAAATCGATATTTCGATAGATCGATATTTTTTTTTATAGTCTTCGTTTAAAAAAAAACAATCCTAAGTCGGCTCAGAAATGATTTACACAGTTTTTAATTCAGTATATTTATTAAATAATAAAATTATAATGTATGAAAATGTTCTTAACAATTATTGTTGAATTTTCATTAAAGAACTATGCATACAATAACTCTCAGTAAGAGTTATCAAAACACTCGTTGTTTATATGTTCAGCTGTTTGACTACTACGATTATTAGGCACTGAAAGAGTTACTTTCTTAAAATATGTCCACACAATAGAAGAATTTTTCGAAGACAACATAATTATGGAAGTTCACTATACTATGAACTAGATTTTAAATAAGTTAAAACTGAGTAAACACGTGCTTTCCCACTACATTAATTACAACAAAACAGTAATATTTTTACATAACCTTTCTTTTTAAACTTTGCTTTTATTAATCACCGACTACAGAGTAGTACAGAGACAGATCATAGATAATGAAAACTTATTTTTAAAAATATTGACCGTCGATATTCATATTTCAATATCGAAGTATCGATTATCGCCCAAAATAATATTAGTAATAAATATATTTCTGAATAATAATATCGATATTTCGATATATCGATATTTATCAACAATCCTAATAAGAATTTAAACAAAAGTATTTATAAGTTATGCAAACAATACCAAATTCATAAGTTGATTATATCTAATTGTGTTTTCCAAAGGAACAAAATAACACTTATTTAAGAATTGGCCCTAAATTATATGATTAAAACTTTTGTTAGTGTTAGCAATTTTTACCGACTAAGGTCAGATTTTTGTGGATTTCCAACAAAATGGTCGAGCTATATATACTTTTGATGTTATCGAGACTTTGTCCGTATTTTTATGTATGTGAAACAACACTCGTATTTGGCGCAATTATTGCAATCAAGCAAATTTTCGACAGACAACTAAACGCGTGACACGCGAAACCATTCAAATGTGCATGTCGGCCAACGTGACCGATACTAATTGAGTTTACGTCGCGTGATATGTGTTTTACGTGCCCGACTCAGAAATTGTGTAGGGTTTTTTAATATTATGATATACAACGAACAAAACGGATCACCTGAGAATTGATACGGGTTTTGGGCCTCCGTTTACCTTAATCACATGGTCGTCAACCATGAACACTCAGAACCTTAAGAGCATAGAGTGTGGCTTTAACACTGAGAGCCGTCTGCGCTCGCCAAAGCAAATGAACGCCAGCGAGGCTGGAAGGGCTTTCTGCGGCCAACAGCATAGTCAGTTCGAAACAAAAATCGAAGTGTTGCCGACATTAAAAAAGGAACAAAAGTACAAATTTGGAGAGGAATCGGGAGATGCATTAGTCCGAAGCAGGGCTCTCCCATATTTTTAAAAGCCTGGTTGTGTAATGGCAGACGTCAGCTACTACACCAAAAGTTCTGGTTCGATCTCAAGGCATTACAAACTTTTTGTGCATGAAAATGACAAACAAAGATCAAATAAGATTTAGTGTCAATCAAACAGGCTAATTTATTTAAAGTGCTGCTGAGTTGATATAATATGTGTATAAATTCAGCAATAAATAACAAAACAAGCAATTATGTTTATCATTAAGTACTGTTTTTGTTATTGTCATGAATTTAATAATAACAATGCATTGTTGTGGTAATTTGAAGTATTTCTACAGATATGAGTTTTATTTGTTCAAACAAAATCCAAAACCGCAAAGTTGTTTTTGTAAATGTATACGTATAAACAAGTTATTGATAAGTGCACTAAATAAATATACCAAATGCCTTGTTCCTAATTAAACATAGCTTGTACCTACAGTGAAATCATCGTGGTTGTTTATGTTGAAGCAGGTCTAAATATAATACATGAGCACCTACTTTGTAATTGTGGAATATTTACACGCACTTTATAGAAACATACGTTCACCTTACTCGAAAGGTGACCGGGTGAAATATTTATCTACAAATAAAAAATATCGCAGTTTCGTCAACGTTGTTCAAGCTAATGTACGCAAGTAGCCCGTTCCCAAAATCTCTGTAATTTTTTTATGAACCCATTGAACGCCGGTAATCCAGACACAATAGAAAATCTATTGTGTTTGGGGCCTTAAGGCGTCATTGGCGGTCAAAGGGTTAATTACGGTTTAAACCTTAAGTATCTCTCCCTTCTTCATCAGCTCATTAAACTTCCCCACCATTGGTCACGAGTCTACCCGTATAGAACCTTAAGTATATGCAGACTAAAAACCAAAAAGTTTATTCAGGATCAATCATGATTTAGGAATGTGATGGACAGGGACTTTTATCTTTCCAGGTCTAGAGCGAGCTTTGATTATGCTCTGGGATTAAAGTGGCAACTTATGTTCCAAGCGCCAACTACATACTAAACAGAACATATTTTGAAAGAAACCCTAAGATACGATTTTCGGACAGCAAAAGTTTGCTGATGGTCATCATAATATAAAAGGTTGCGATGTATGTGAAATGTTTAGTCATCACAGTGGATGCGAGATAACCACTTGAACTAATTGTTCAATCTTGAAACTGCAGGTGTCGATATGTAACTCTCGAGTAATTGCCGCAGGAAATACCTACCTAACGACTAACATATAACATCCATAATTGCATGTTTGGACAGGGTTGCCTCTAAGATAGCATTTAAAATATTTCGAAATACGATATTTAAGAAAAAAAAAATATATGTCAGTGTATTAGAATAATGCATAATTATCTAACTTCATAATAATATAACTTTGCATCTTATTCTTGAGTTTTGTCACTCAAACATGACAAGTTTGTTCGCTTTATTACGACGTGGTTGAACCAATAGGTAATTTCCGAAATTTAACCGATTCTGCTTTTTATCATTACACAACGCCTTTTCCAAACAGGATGGGCTATATACATGTCACAATAAAAGATTACTTATCATGAAATTGTGGGCAAACTTGTCCGACTTAATGTTTACTATCACACATGTCCGGTGACAGTTCTGGTTGACATTAATTTTGACACCGTTGTAATCTTATTAGTCTTCTAGTCTCTGCTCTTTCTGTCTATAAAAGGCGCGCGATCTGTACGAATTAAGTGATTTTTGAAACTTTCTTATGCACATTAACTGCATCATCAGCTCATTAAATGTCCCCACTGAGGAACATGAGCCCACCCGTAAAGGGTGTATAGGCCTTAGTCGACCACGCGTGCCCAGTACGGATTGGCCGACTTCACGCTCAACCTTTGAATTTCTTCGTAGGCGTGCGCAGGTTTCCACACGATTTTTTCCTTCACCGTAAGAGCACATTAACTGCGTTGTCACTTATATCGATAATCCTATTATGTATACGAGTATGTTAAAAACGTCAGTACCTACTCAATATTTAATTCAAGTTCTAAATGACAGTTGGTGGCAGGCACATATGGCCCATGGTGTGAAGTCTTCTAGTCTGTAAAAAGTTAAAGATAAATCATCATCGGTCTAGTACATCCCACATCCAGGAACAGGCTTCCTCACACTGCATAACCATAGAGAGAATTGGTCCGTAACCCACCACGTGAATCCAATGCAGATTGTCGCCTGACTGACTGCCGACAAACTGTTTTACAGTTTGGCAGATAGTAATAATTGTTCTTTGTTTTTTTTGTGTATGAATAAATAAATTAAACAAAAAAAAAGATTAGTGGGTGTTGACCACTATTTTTCTAAGATTGTAACCGTATGACGGCTAAACGTGCCCTCCAAAGTATTTAATCATGTTTCGTTTCGGACAATTAGGTAATTCAAAGAGAATAAAAAGACAACCCACCCTGTAAGGGTAGGCTCGTGCCCCTCGGTGGGAACGTGTAATGAGCTGATAATTATGATGATGATGAAGATGAAGAAGAGAACTCATAATGACAAATAAGGGGTTCCATTGTATATTTTGACAACCCTGATTCAGGTACAAGCAGCCATCCACTAGGCTCCGATTTAATTCCTTCGTGACTAGCCTCGCGTGTCAATTTCCAGCATATTAGTACCTAACTATTGCAGTATAAAGTTTAGATTGCAACAGACACGTGTATCGATAATTTCGATCGTCCGGTCAGTTAGTAAGGCAGTACTAGGGTGGATAACATGGACCCCAATTCTGCTTATTTTAAAATGCGCTATTTGGATCTTTATTGTGTTTTAATAGTAAAATTTTGCATTTATTCGTTCTGATTATTGGTAGATTTTAATTGGTTACATAAAAATTTTATTGTACTATTTGGCGAACTATTTGGTGCTAACACAAGGGTTCCGGGTTCGATTCCTCTTCAGTACAGACATTTGTGTGCATGAACATGTTGTTTGTAATGGTCTGGGTATTTTCTATGTATAATATGTATGCACAAAAAGAATTGTATATAAGCACAGATTAAAATAATATACTAATATAAGTATGTTTATCCGTTGTTCGTACCATAATGGGTAAAACCGGGATAGATGCCGCAGTGGATAGGTGACTCGTCTTCTAAAACTCATAGTTCCGAATAGCGACTTATCATTTATACGTTTATACGGGAGCGCAGACCCCACATACCTCAGTCCCGCAAGTGCGTCGTGTAAAGTAACGTATATCGCTCGTGTGTGCAATAATCTCCGCAGCGAACGTGTCAAACAGCTCAGACTTTTTTAGGTAAGTATTTACAGCTTCATAACTTTACAAGTAGTAATTAGTTCCATACAATTTTTGTTATATCAGTACACAGGTTATTAAATTACACATCCACATTCATATAAATGTTGTTTTGTGTTTATTTTAATAAAAATTTGAAAGGGCATCTATCCTTATCAAAAAGGATAGTCGCCTCGATTTTTCGCGGTATAGGTGCCCCTAAGATTTTAGTACATAAGTATAATTGTAATTCTGTCCGTTTCAGATGAACCATGCCACGAAAATACAAAAGAAAGGTGGGAGTTACAGCTCGAGTGGTATCTTGGACTACAGATCAATTACAATCAGCTTTCGATGAAATGGACAAAGGAATTATGGGGATCAATGAAATATCCCGACTATATAGAATTTCATCCAGAACATTAAGAAGGCGTTACGCTGCTCAAAACAAAACACAATTAACACTGGGGAACCATCCTGTCCTCGGGTTTGAAAATGAAAAAAGGTTGGTAACCCACATTCTCAAGCTAGCAGATGCTGGATTTCCTCCTAACAGGCAGGCTATATGTATGCTAGCATATCAATTTGCTGAAAAACTAAAACTAAAACACAAATTTGACAATGAAAAGCAATCGGCTGGAAATGCATGGTTCAAAAGCTTTATTGAGAGGAATCCAGAGTTGTCCATCAGACAAGCTGAAGGCTTATCTGTTGCTAGAGCTAAAGGTCTTAGTAGAGAAGAAGTCACTAACTTCTATGAGCTTTTAACTAAAGTTATGACCGATAATGACCTTTTGAATAAACCTGAAAGGATATATAATATGGATGAATCCGGTATCCAGCTAAATAATAAACCCGGAAAAGTTGTCGCAAAGAAAGGTGCAAAGGTAGTTCATTCGGTTACATCCGCAGAGAAAGGTGAAACTATGACAATAGTGGCCTGTTGCAATGCAATTGGTAATTTTCTTCCACCAGTTGTTATAAAAATGTGAATAAAAAACCGGACTTTGAAAATGGACTTCCACAGGGCTCAAAAGTGTTCATGAATAAAAAGTCTGCGTATATAAATTCTGAGCTCTTCTACAAATGGCTATTAGAACACTTTGTACCTCTGAAACCTCAAGGTAAGGTGTTGCTTATATTAGACGGACACGCATCACATTCATCTGCGCCAGACATGCTGCAAGCTGCTATTGATAATGATATAATTTTATTGTGTTTACCCAGCCACACAACTTCAGCTCTACAACCGTTAGACAAATCATTTTTCGGACCATTGAAAACGTATTTCAACCATGAAACCAATCATTTTATGCGAACAAACCCTAACAAAAAGATCAGTCGTTACAATGCTGGAACGCTTATACGCAATGCCTGGACTCGCGCAGCTACTCTTTCCAACGCAATTGGTGGCTTTAAAGGAAGCGGGATTTATCCACTAAATCCAAATGTTTTGCCCGATACTGTTTTCCTAATATCAGATATCGCACTACGCGAACCAATTCCTCACGAACCATCTGAGTCTGCTGCCTTTGTAGGACCGACATCAACACCTCTGTCTCAGGCTTCGTCTTCGGGATCGCCAACCAGATTTCGTGGATGAAATAGAAAATTTAGAACGTGCAGCTGAGATTGGACCAAGAATACAAACTCCTCCATCTCAGATTTCTTCGATAGTTGATTGTCGATCAAACCTGGCCAGTGAACGTATAATATAAGTAACATAGATACAAATCGAACACCGGAAAATCTGATACCGACTCCATTAAGCAGGGAATCTTCTAGCCTTTTGATTGATCCAGACATTATAGAGAATAAATTTGTCGATATTGGTGACGATACAATTGCACAGTTTCTAGATAGTATTCAAGAAAAGAAACGCCTTCAAAAATTTTGGTCGAAGCATCACCAATACCACAAATTCCTGTAACAATGTCCAAAAGGGTAAAACAATCTGCAGATATACTAAATACAGAAGAAAAAATTAAAGAAAGATAAATATTGCTGAAAGGAAAAAAATACAAATACAGACTAAATTACATAACAGAAACAAGACTAAAACTGAAAAGAAAGTGACAACTAATAAAAACAAGACTGATCCTAAAGAAAAAGGAAAATTAAACATGGCAAACCAAGAAACCAAAGATAAAGAGCGAGTTAAGAGAGTATATAAAAGAAAAAGGAGAAATACTTATTATAAAGATGACTACATTGAGACTGATTTTAGTGATAATTTTAGTGAGAAAGAAAATTATAATGAAGTAAAAGTAAGTGAAGGAAGCCAAAGAAAACAAAGTATTTATAGTTCAAGTAGTGATGGTGAAGATTATTCACTCAACAATTATAAAACGAAAGGAAAGAAAACTAAAGGTTTACCTGTTAAGAAAACTAAGAAAAATAAACAAGAAAGCTTTAAAGATAGGAACGAAATAAAAAGTTCACGTAAAAGACATATAATTTTAAGTTCAAATAGCGAAACTGAAGATAAACCAGGTAAAATGATAGAAAAGAAATGTAAAGATTTATCTGTGAAGAGGAATAAGACAGAAAAACAAGGTAGCACTAAACATAGAGATGAAAATAATTGCATACAATGCTTTGACAGCTATGAAAATACAAAATCGAAATCCGACTGGATTCAGTGCATTTCATGCCATCAGTGGTTGCATGAAACCTGTACACTATTCAGAAATTATTGCTCAACATGTGGAAAAGAGAGACTATGAGTACATGTTGATTTTTTAAACTTTTATTACTTACTTGATTAAGCTCATTAAAAATTTTTTCTTTGGTTACATTGTTAATGATTATATTACTTGAAGATGATTAACATAACATTGATTGATATACTTCATTAAAACAAATTTCAATAATGCATATTTCTATTATTTTATTCCATACGGCATCTATCCCACACCATAGTCATCTAACCTCCTTAACATTTTCATGGCAGGGCATCTATCCATATAGGGTAGGCACCTATCCTCAAAAAATGGATCTGCAGAAACTAATATTTTGCCTAACCAGTAATTGCTAGGCCATCTAAAATAAGCCGTAATGTAAGATGAAAGATCAAATTAGTAATATGGATAGTTTTTTTTTACGGCATGTTAGTAGATTAGAAATAAAGAGGTAATTTCAAAAAGTGAGGCATCTATCCTGACTTTACCCACAGGTTTGATGGCGCTGTGTGAATGTCTGTGGATATTTATTTAAACCATTAACATTAAAGTTGTACCGGAAACCAAAACAGTTGGATTTGAAAGTGTCGTCATCATCATCAGCTCATTATACGTCCCACCCGTAGGTGATTAGCCTTAGTTGTCAACGCGCGCCAGTGCAGATGGACGGCTTAACACACATCTTTGAATCTCTTCGCAGACGTGCGTGAAGGTTTCCTCACGATGTTTTCTCACCGTAAGAGCGTCGGATAAGTACATATAATTTGAAAATTCAAAACACATTGGTACGTGGCGGGATTTGAACCCCAGTCCTCCCGTACGAGGGCAAGAGTCCACACCAATGCGCCACCGACGCTGTAATGTGTCTGAAAGTGTCGTAATGCCAAGTAATTAGTAGAATTGAAGCCCTGGATAGGTTCAGTTTGCCGTGATAGAGCATTGCGTGGTGAGGGTAGTGTTAGCTGGAAAGCAATTTTGCATCGCTTTTAACTAGACGTGCAAATTATGGACGTCGGAACGTGCGGGACGGCGATGAATGAGACAGAGTTCATTCCTTTGCGGTGCGCATTGGGAACGAGGCACCAAAGCGGGCTGTGCGGATGTGGAATGTCTACCACGTAAGGATGGAACGCTCGCCTCCGTCTTGTATCCGATGTGAAAAGGGGCTGGTGGAATTACGCGTGTAATTCCATCGCACACTCACCGAAATGTAGCCTGTAAAAGCCGACAGCCGTGCAATCTACGACGATCTCGAGGCTTGCAGTTTAGCGTCAGTCAGAGTAGAGTCGCCAAAGAGCCGCTCAGCTCGCCGCTCCATCGAGTCCAAAGCAGCCAGTTAGTATTTGGTTGATCCATCCCATAGGTGGCAGCAGTATTCCATACACCGGACTTGGACTTGATATAATATATATCAAGCCCAAGTCCGGTGTCCGGTAATAAACCCTTATATACTTTCTAAACACAAATCAACATACAACTTTACCGTGTATAATTTCTAACTCGTATGCATGGTTTTTGTACAAATCTTAGTGAAATCAAACAAATAAATATATGTGTAACGGCCAAGTGAGAACAGTTTTAGTACCATTAAAATTCATTCCACAAGTAGAATTTAATAATAACTGGATCAAATGTCCACATCTGACGTTGCTTTGAATCGCCGGAAAACTGTAAGCGAATTCTTTCAAAATTTGAATCTACGTCATTAAAATTAATTTATAATAAAATAAATATAATGTATTTGGTAAAAAAATATTGACCCTATTTGATTAGTTATCAAGACCTCGGCTGCTTAGGATCTCTGTGCTGTGATTAGTAGTATTATTCCTTTTAAAATTACAACAAAATATATAAAAATGTACAGTTGTTGCAGTTCCGCAACTACGGGGGCATTGAAGATGATCTTTGGTATATATATTTATTTTTTCCACAGACATTCACACAGCGCCATCTAGTCCCAAGTTAAGCGTGAAGCCTGTATTATGGGTACTAAACAACGGATAAATATACTTATATACATTTTTTTTTTGTAAATTATCATAGAAACACCCAGACCATTACAAACAGACATGTTATGCACACAAATGTTTGTACTGCCGGGGATCGAACCCGGAACCCTTGTGTTGCAGCCGACCTCTCAACCGACAAAATGGGTCGTCAATACTCTTTCGTGTCTATAATCATAGGATAGCGATGGTTAAAGGGTGAACTGTATGTCATTCTATCTTTATTGTATGACTTAATGTTTCTGTTGTAAATCTTTTTTTAAATCCTTTACTAAATGTATTTGGCAACCCTACCGCTAAACTTTTAGCCAACTATTCGTGACAGACGTGACTCGTAGTTGGCAAGAATTCGTCGATGAGTATTTCAAATTTGCGTAAAGGCGGATGTGGCATTATAATGGTACGGTGAAGTGTCGTGAAAGCCAAATTGATTTTGAGGATGGTTTGATTAAATTTGAACAACAAATGACCGACTTGTTTTGCATACAAGAAATATATCTGGCGAGTAAATAAAGTTAAATAATGGTGGAAGATTTAAGAAATTATATATAATTAGAATCGCTTCGTTTCAAGTTTAGTCGTATTTTTACACAGACTTCTATTTATATAGAATTATTTGATTTTTTATCTGTGTTTATTATAAGCAGTAAGCTAACGTAACGTCATGGGAGCCTAGTCTACAAAGTGTATTATAAAAAAAAAAAAAGTTTTATTTACTTGAAGTTACAAGGTTTTTATACCAGTACAATAAAATGAAAGACTTAACTTAAGTATACACAGGTGTTAAAGATAAGTGTAGTGACAGCGGACTTCGCACTAGGCACAGCCTGTCCTGCGAAACCCTTAAATATGAGTACCAAGCTAGGTAATACGGTTTTAACAATTTAATTATAAATTTGTGTGTATTTAATTAATGACTTATTTTGACTGCATATAACGATCATTTTCGTTGTTAGAAATAAAATAATAACCACAATAATTGACTACGAATACTTGTTCATTTTAGTATATTTTACGACTTTTGTTTAGTTGCTAAGTTAGTACTTGAAATTGACAGTTGATAGCATTCGGAGCGCACTTATCAGTACTCTTATCAAGATCATATTAAGCAATACTTTCTTGTATGAATAGGAATACCAGTAGTAAGGTACGTTCTAGAATACATATATCTTAAGTTTTCAACAGTATAATCCTTATAGTTTCGGATAAATGTGGCTGTGTCATACGGACGGACAGACAGACATACTTGACGCATCTATTAGGGTTCCATTTTTTGCCAATCGACTGCCCTATACCTAAATGGTTTTAAAACTGATACGGTAATAACAAGGCCGACAATCATTTGTGTCACCTATCCGTATGTTTGTCTGGATGTCATATATATGATCATCAATCAACCAGCCTATAACTGTCTACTGCAGGGCACAGGTCTGTCCACACAGTATAGTTCATAAAAATGCTCTAAAAATACTTATCTATATGAGAAAAAATCGGATCAACCTTTATTATTATCAGTAATTCCTAGTTAGCTTTTATAAAAGATGACCTAAACCATTGATTTAAACATACAACCTACATAACTTCTTACCACCTGTTCGTTTATTATTGTAAACAGAACGGTATTCTTATGTATTTTTTACAAATAACAGTAAGGTAGCTGCTGAGCATCCTTAGCATTGCAAATATGAGATAGCATATAAGTTGCACTCGTTGCATGTTATGTGCCATGGTATACATTATCTTGCATGCAATCTTGAACTGTTATGATAACAGGTGTGTGTTTTGTAAATAACGCATAGATTGAACATTGTTTCGTACAAATTTATACGATTCGCCCGCGGCTTTGCTTAATACGAGTCTTTAAAGTTGCATAGAATCTACCAAAGAATGTACTAAGATTCGGATGTAAATAATTATTTAAAATGTTATACATAAATAAATAAATATTAAATATCCACTAACACTAACTAACTAGATGGCTTTGTGTGAAACAACGCCATCTAGCCCCATATTAAGTGTGAGGCTTGTATTATGGGTACTATACAACAAATAAACATACTTATATATTTTTTTTGTAAATACATACATATTTTACATAGAAAACACTGAGACCATTACAAACAGACATGTTCATGCACACAAATGTCTGTACTGCCCGGGTATCGAACCCAGAACTCTTGGTGTGGTAGTCGACGTCTCAACCGCTACACCAAATCGTCAAATACATAACACGCACACTTAATAGTTATACGCCTACCCATGACAGATACAGTTTTTAAAGAAACTGGAGATATAATACAATGATGCCCTGCGTCCGCGACGGCAGATGTTCGGTTGGAACTTGGGTTTCACATGCCCACTCATTTCACTGGAAACAGTTCCCTCTTCATTTCACAGAAGGCCATAACACACCTATTTCACAGGATGATACTGGACTGCGGTGAATACTTACCTACATAAATATCCAGTTTCGAGCTTAGTAAAAGAAGTAATAGTAAGATGGATTTACATTGAGAATGCCAATTATAGTGCATCCCATGCGCCCACATATAAAGCCCACTTGAACCTTTTACCTGCGACCTTTTTACGCAATTTTCAATATGTGTAGGTATCACTTAAGAAATCGAATAAGTAGCTCTGCAATTTGTCTAATATTCTATTGAAATACCTCTTCTGGGCTGGATATCACTAAGGTTTCATTTCAAATGTGTGAACGGGTGGGACTCCCAATATATGACAGGTCGAAGCCACATCATCGTGTGGTGGCTCATCCTGCCCTTAAGCAAACTAATCCTACAAGCATAAAACATTTGTACATAATTCTGATGGAAGATTCATTACTAATTCGACAGAATTTTCGAAATTATATCTACGTTATCCGACGTTTTTACGGTGAAGGAAAACATCGCCAGGAAACCGGCGCACGCCTGCGAAGAGATTCAAAGGTTGTGCGTGAAATTGGCCAATTCGCACTGGGTCCGCATGAACGTCTAAGGTATCTACAATATACCCTGGTACAGGTAGGCTCGTGCCTCTCTGTGGGGAAATAAATGAGCTGATAATGATGATGAGAATCGCAAAAGCGTGAGATAGTACTATCTGATAGCATTGATATTCTGTATATATAAAGGTAGATACGCAATCCGTGCCTCAAAAACGAACCGCCGAATTGAGTACAGTTTGTACGTTTTGTTTAGGTAAATGTGTTCGAAATTCAAAATATGTGTATGTGAGCTGTACTCTGCATTCGGAACACTTTTTTCGATTGTTTTGTGAGCATATCACGAATCCATACATTTTACATCATTGTCTGATAGTTCGCGATTCGCACTTATTAAATCGAAACTGTTTTTATATTATATTTGTTTTATTAACAGTAGGTTCTATAAACCGGTTATTTTAGCTAGCTATGTCCTTTTTTACGAAACCCAGAAGTGAATTAAACTATATTAGACAGTACGTTATACTTTGATGTTTTATCATCAAGCTTTACTTTAACGGAAGTAATGCAGACACGTGTAGGCGTTTTAATGGCTATTTTAATTGCCGTATGATACCGCATCATAGATGACAGACGCATACAATGATCTTATTGTACAATGTTCACGACCTTATCCATCAGGATATCCTTTATTAAAATGATTGCGTGTTATCTTCATGTTAAATACAAAATATAGTTTTGGAATGCACTTTTTTGATATTGCGACAGTATGAGGCTGATAGGATGTAATGGGTCGCAGCCCGCAGTAAACATTTTGAGAACTAAGCTATACTAAGTCTATTTTAGAAGTGTTTTGCACTTCTTTGTTCGGGATGAGCGCGGGTGTTAACGCTTGTTAGCTTATTGTGCCTTCCGAAACACGCAAAAATATTTATCAACCATCCATCCGATGAGCAATGGTTACTTGACTTCCGCGATTGTTATCTGAACGTGCCAATCGTAACCCCTTAAAACCTGCCTAAGGGATAAATAAATATTCACCAGCTTATGGTAACTATTATTTATTAAATCTCGGCGGGTTATGGTCCGAAGCCCCCAATGTTGAAAATCTTTGAAAGAGGCCTTGTCCAACTGTGCATAGTACGATTCACAATTAAGAATATTTTAATGAGAGTGTAACAGAATTAAGGAATACTAAAATGTATCGTAAGCTTAAACAAAATACAAGAATTTCCGCCGTCTCTGCCACTGCATCTCCAAAGGATCAAAAAATTTCTTCAGTGCAGTGGTCATCTTTCGTATACGGATGGATGTAGTAGTAGGTTGAAATTATACGTGTAAAAAATGTAAGTACAAAAATAGAGCTAAAATTACGTTGTAATCTAAATCATAAAATCGGTATCAACAGACTGTTTTGTTGATTCTATTGAAATAGATTTTAACGAGTCCATTCTTGATAAGTTTACTTAATCGTTGTCATTATAGGTGTTTTTATTTATGCAAGTTCACCGAACTCCAGTTTGAGTAACGTAAGTTCGTCATGATTACCACCATTTATTTCGCATTATGCTAATAGACGCTGCTACTTGTAAAATGGTTGTTTATTATATTTTACTTTTTTCGTCAAGAATAGAACGTTGTTAACGGAATTTATACTTTGTAACACCAAATTACAATGGCATTAAAACACAACAACGATGCCTCATCCGACTTATTTCTCCCGCCACAACAGTTATGATATTCCTTTAACTTTGTTCCGAATTCAAGGGCGAGACATGTAATGAAATTACTGAAAATATTAAAACTAAGACGAATTAAGCAAATGTCGCGGTTCCTACTATAAAAAACAACTTGCAGACATCCACCCAAAATTTGGCTTAGTGCGAGACTGACATTACCTACCTTGGATTTTCATAGTTTTCTTTTGGTGTTTGCGCTTTTATTAACAACTATACCCACTGTGCCTTCACGGCCTACAACCGTGGATCCCCGTTTGATTGCAGTGTACTGGGTACTGTACTGTGTGACGACGGCAGATTAGAATACGTACAACTGTCACCACCACTCCTCTTTCCGAGGGTGCCGTAATATCCGAGAAAAGAACGGGCGCTCTCTCTTTAACCTAATGAACACTAGGAATCCAGACACAAATCTTGTTTCTGTCTACTACATTTGTCATTGGCGTTTCATGGTTTATCTCTTTTTTTAAGGTTCATTTTCCCCCCGCCATGCTCGGAGATTATGGCAAAATGCTAAGAAATAAGTGTATTGAATCGATAGTTGCCACTTGCCATTAGTGGTTTCTGCTTGTTCACCACCTTATCACGTGTCCTCTATTTACAGGCCGTCGAACCTGCCAGCCAAATGTACAGAAGAAGCACTCCGGCACAAGGCTGAACACGCGCGCATGGTGGAAGCCGCGCGTCGGCGCGTCGAGAGGGAAGCGGCAGCGAGACACGCGCGCGTGCTCGAGTCCCACCGCGCGGAGGAGCGCCTAGCGAGGCACGCGCGCGAGTGGACGCAGCACATACTGCCGGACTGGGACAACCAGTAAGTACATACTCACACATAATCCACAATAACACATAATCCACAATAATCTTGAGGAACCGTACCTCATTGCCCTGTTGTCCCGTAACGGAATCTGGTTCGTATCGAGTTTGATCTGCAATGCTTTTAAGGAGGTGTGGAACAACACTTACTGTACTCACTATATCTACATGTTCTACTGCCAGACAAAGCCCTTCTTCGATTAGTAATCATTGAGGTCTTACTGATATCGATTCCAAATGGTGACATAAGAAACACTATAGTTAATCAAACGTTTGTCATTTTAAATGCCTATTTAAATAAGTCAACGTCATCAGTATAAGCAGACATAGTAATGGTGATAAGTACGAGTATGTGAAAGTACTGTTATCTTAGTTTATTAAAATCGCAAACAAGCTTACTGACCTGGTAGTACGTATGGTAACACACTGGTTATCATTTTTTTATGTTACCACATACCACAATTAACAAATAACACGAAAGATCATAAAAACGTGTTGCTCTTTGAATACGATTTTACAAAATATTTACTGGTTTGGGGGGCTGTAAGAAGCTCCAGTACTCTACACACAGGAGAAAAACTTTCACATCTGCTCGTGGTGTATCCTGTATAACCTTTATAATGCACTAAACTTTGTAGACCACAGCGTCGTCGTCCAATCGATCTAGCCCCAAGTTATGCATGAAGCCTGTATTATAGATACTTAACAACGGATAAACATACTTATATAGGTTTTTTTTTGTAAATACATACATATTATACATAGAAAACACCCAGACCACTACAAACAGACATGTTTGTACTGCCCGGGACCGAACCCGGAACCCTTGGAATTGCAGTTGACGTCTCAACCGCAACACCAAATGGGTCGTCAAATAAAATATGTATAACCTAACAAAAATATTTAATCGCGATCTAAGCTTTTGTATGAAATGTTTGTGTAAGTATTGGTATCGACTTGTCCTTCGGTTTCGATTGAATGGAATGTGTATGTACACACTTCGTGTATTAAATTTTCATGAAAGCGACTGTATGTTTTTTAAATGAGAAAATGTATGTTCTTTAAACATAAGACCGTATATTGACGGCAAAGGTCAACAGGATACCATTCGGAGACGTCTCCATTCATCTGACCGATGCATAACTACCCAATAGGGTTTGTCATATAATGATGTAGTTTCTTATAAGGCACACTTAGCAATATGTACTTTTGTTAATTTAGAAGGAAAATGATAGCCTTTAATTGCGACCTCATATTTTAACATTGTTATTTTTATTGCAAAAGGTTTTTTTGTAATATTTGATGTTTATTTTAACAAGACGTCGAGTTCTATATATTTATATTAGAGGAAAATGTACAAACATATTATTTTGTGTAAGCATATTAAGTGTGCTTCGGCGGGCACGTTAACCCGTCGGCCCGGCTACAATCTAAGGATGGTCGTACCCACCATCGGCATTGGGCCGCATGGTGGATTACGGCCCAAACTTCCCATAGCCATGCGTGGGATGGCCTGTCCATGCAGAGGAACATTATAGACTGATGATGATGAGTTCAAGTGGGAAGTACAACAATGAAGATATAATAAATAATAAATATCTGCTGTCCAACTAAGCATTTAGCCTGTAAATATGTGTACTAACAACAGATTAACTTCTATATATATTTTTGCAAATACATACATATAATATACATAGAAAACAACCAGACCAATACAAACAGGCATGCACTGCATGGGGGATCGAACCCTTGATGTAAGAGCGGACGTCTCAAACATTACACCAAATGGTCGTCAAATGAAATAAAAACGCACTTAATCGTACCTACATATATTAGACAACCCTATCATAAAGTGGGTCAGACTTACTGTCGCAGTTAACCTTAGGTTGTTCTCAATAGGTAGGCCTCAATGAACAAGACACTCTAATTCGGTATTCTCCATCATTCGCAAAAAATACCACCTATTTTCATAAAAGTGCACTTATTTAACATGTCGTTTCATTGATCACTTTTGTTTATTTGCAATATTGTATTTTTAAATACACTGAACCAATAAATATTAGGTCAATTGATGATAGTGAGCAATGACGTCACGTTTCAATAATCTCATACAAAATATATGGAAACGTTCCTTTTTTAACAGTTCATAAAAAGTGCGTCAACGATTATGGTGTCAAATACCAATTATATTAGTACTGACAAGTACATGAGATTGCTTTTTATTGTGACAGATAATAAAATAAAAACCGTTGATAGGAATTATTTTGTAGGAATTCTGACTACAATTTAGGCTTGTTTTTTTTATATAACATAGGGAGCAACGAGCATGCGGCTCACTTGATGGAAAGTGTCACCCGCCCATGGACATTTGCGACAGCTGAGGTCACAGGAATGCGTTGCCGGCCTTTATATAAGAATACGCTCTCTTTTGAAGGACGGCCAGGTCATATCGTTCCGGAAACGTTTCCTTGGTTACTGATTTACAATTAATCGTATTATATTATCGAACGGGGAAGACCCAAGTATCNTGGGAAGACCCAAGTATCGAGATGGTGTGGTGAAATCTGGAATTCTGCCTTACAGACGTTTACAGAGAAAATGATGAAGAAACAATTTATTTAACAATATATACTCGTAGATCGAATTCTACGCTCGTCAAAACCAATGATAATTTACAACTGCAAACTAAAGCTCTAAAAGCATACATATTTAATAACAGTTGCAACAAATTAACACAAATAATTTCAATAAGTCATGCTACTCGTGATTAAGTAACAGAACACTTTCGTGTAAGCCTGAAGAATTTGTGAAGAAAACTAGATTCATAGGCAGTTTTTTCAGCATTCCAAATCATTAGAGCGCATCGAACGACGCATGGGCGAATGTGTGCGAAATATTCGAGTTTTCACACGAGATCTTACTTAAGGACTGACACAATAGATGCATAGGTCGCAATGACTTAGTCTCTAGAAGACTGCAAAGCCAACAAGGGTCTGTTATAACATATTAACATATTCACTGACATTCACACAGCACCATTTAGCCCCAAATACATATTATACATAGAAAACACCCAGACCAATACAAACAGACATGTTCATGCACACAATGTTTTGTACTGTCCGGGATCGAACCGGAACCCTTGGCGTAATAGCCGACGTTCAACCATTACACCAAACGGCTCGTCATAAGAAGTCTTATGTTATCCTAGTGTCTTGTGTGAGTGTTGGTAGAAGGAAATTAGCAATACTCGTAGTTTAATTATTTAGAAGGCAAGACTTTTGTTCAGTTACAAACATCATCAAATGATATTACGTAACAGTAACACAAAATAACACCGAAATGCCACGATTACTGTAGGTAATTAAATATTTGGCAACCCTATTACCAACTTCTCGTACTTTGTAGCTTGCAAATTGTTGATTAACATGACTAAAATGAATAATGCATTGCTATTAAGAACAGTGTCCAGTTTCAAACAATGAGAGAACAATTCTTAACAATCCACTTTTGTTTGAAATTTCCAGAAGAAAGATGCAAAGCGTACTCTGGAGCTGTGGTGGAGCGGGCTGCCCCCGTCGATACGCGCAAGGTGTGGCAGCTGCCATAGAGAACAAACTCCAAATCACTCACGAGCAGTACCAAGAGTTTGTAGCGCGCGCAAAACAGAAACTGCACGAGGCGCAGATGAGGCGAAAACGGCTCAAAGTCAACAAACAAGAGACGTGCACCTGCAAAAGTGAGCCGAGCGAAAAGCAACCTAGCGCAGACGAGAAACTGTCGAAATTCGACGACCTGCTGTCGAAGAACGAACACAAACCGGACGATGAGAAACCCCGGTTAAGCATACCGAGGAATCTGAGCGAGCAGAACTTGAAGTCGCACAGTACGCCGGAGCCCAAGAAGTGCTGTTCGAAATCGAACCCTAATCTGCTAGATTATAGCGACGAGTGTTCGATGGAGTTGATACAGCTGGATATAGCTAGGACTTTTCCCACCTGTGTATATTCCAGCCGGGCGGGCCGTATTTTGACGTGTTACATCAACTTCTCGCGGCGTATGTGTGCTACAGACCGGATATTGGATATGTACAGGTTAGTATTACGAGTTATTTAGAGCGTTAAAAATAAATAAATAATATCACAGACATTCACACAGCGCCATCAAGCAAACTAAACATAATGAATACTAAACAACGGATAAAGCACACTAATGTTTGTAGGTACTGCCCGGGGATCGAATTCGGAGCCCTTGGTGTATGAGCCGGCGTCTCAACCATTACACCAGTTGGGTCGTTATTAATTTAAATTTGTTGCAGGCATGTCGTTCATCGCGGCGGTGCTGATTCTGAACATGGAGGCCCCGCAGGCGTTTGTATGCTTCGCCAACATGCTCGACGGACCAGTATTACGCGCCGCCTTTACCAGGACGGTGCTGCTATGCAGGTAATTATTAATATCCATACTATATACTACCGTTTCTGTTGTTTATTTTTTATTTATATAAAGTGAACAGGATAGTCCGGACTCACCTGATGGTCAGTGATACGCCTGACCATGACAGAGCGGCGTTAAAAGAGACCAATAACTTAAAGACTTATTATTCTCCATCTATGCCGCACTGTACCAGAGACAACAGATGTTAGGTCTCTTATACGCGTTAATTTCACTAGCTACAGTGCTCTCATCCCGAAACACAAAAGTGCATGCACTCTTATTTCACGGGGGACGATATCTGGCGCTGCGGACTACCGCAAAGAGATTCAAAGGTTGTGTGTGAAGTCGTCCAATGCGCACTGGGCCCGCGTGGACGTCTAAGGCCTAATCACCCTATACGGGTAGGCTCGTGCCCCTCGGTGGGGACGTTTAATGAGCTGATAATGATCCCTTTTGTGTGCCAGCGTCTATGGGTGGCGTACGACGTGCTGTTGTCCCGTCGGGTACCAGCCCTGGCGCGGCGGCTGGCGCCCGAGCTGTACCTGCTGGAGTGGCTGTACACAGCCTTCGCTAAGGCGATGCCGCTCGACGCCGCCTGCCGCGTCTGGGACCTCTTCCTCAGAGATGGAGACACCTTCCTCTTCAACACAGCTCTAGGTCAGTACTTATATACTCTTTTTGGGGTTCCGTAGCCAAATGGCAAAGAACGGAACGCTTATTGATTCGTCAAATCTGTCTGTGTGTGCGTATGTTACATTCTTTAACTTTGCACTACACTATTCAAACTTTGCAAGTATATGTATTCTGTGAACCGCTGTAAGACTATGACAATAAACTTGAAAAAAAATATGTTGGGGTCCCCATTGAGCGTCGATGGCTCAATGGTGTGTCGCCCTCGTACCGGAAGGGCTGAGGTTCAAATCCTGCAATGTGTTTTCGAATTTTCCAAAAATATATGTACGTTATCCGACGCTCTTACGGTGAAGGAAAACATCGTGAGGAAACCTGCGCACTTCTGCGCCTTCGAAAAGATTAAAAGTTGTGCGTGAAGTCGTCCAACCTGCACTGGACCCGCGTGGACGACTAAGGCCTAATCACCCTATACGGGTAGGCTGGTGCCTCTCGTCGGGGACGTTAAATGAGCTGATGATGATCCACTGACATTCACACAGCGCCCTCTAGCCACAAGTTTAGCGTGAAGCCTGTATAATGAGTACTAAACAACGGATAAACATACTTATATAATTTTTTTTGTGAATACATTTTATATATAGAAAACACCCAGACCATTACGAACAGACCTCCCCGATTTCTATCGCGAATTGTCGCATACTTTAACTACCACATTCGCCTTCTAGCATTCCCCTTTAATTCATGACTTGACAAAAATACAAAATACTCCAGTTTACTTAAAAAAAAAAAACAAGCTAGCTAGCTATTAAATTAATCAATGCGTTCAGAAAGGCAATTCAAGTTATTTTGAGTAATAAAATGCAATAATACTGTTTTTAATTATTATTATTTTTATTATGTATAAAAAAAAACAACGTAGCGCAAAATCAAAACTCAAACTCAAAAATGTTTTATTCAAATAAATCATTACATGACACTTTTGAATCGTCAAGAAGTTATTTTAATGAATCTACCACCGGTTCGGGAGGTTGTTATCTACCGAGAAGATACCGCAAGAAACTCGTGTAGTTACTCTTTTCAAAAAATGGGGTTTACAATGTTCTCATTTCGAGTCAAAATTTATATGATGATGAATGTTGTCTCATAGATGAACATAGGTATCATTAAATAGTGGCGGTAGGATATTAGTCTGGCTCCTAACTTGATTACAAATGTACCTTTATAATACTATTGTATTGAATTGAAGAGCGTCGGTGGCTCAATGGTGTGGACTGTCGCCTTCCTACTGGAAGGGCTGTGGTTGAAATCACAACACGTACCAATGTGTTTTCAAATTTTCGAAAATATATGTACGTTATCCGACGCTCTTACGGTGAAGGAAAACATCGTGAGGAAACCTTCATGCACGCCTGGGAAGAAATTCAAAGGTTGTGCGTGAAGTCGTCCAATCCGCACTGGGCCCGCGTGGACGACTAAGGCCTAATCACCCTAGACGGGTAGGCTCGTGCCCCTCGGTGGGGACGTTTAATGAGCTGATGATGAATACTATTGATTGTTATCTGTTTTTGTCAAACAAATAAAACGAATCCACATCTCTTCCAGGCATCCTCCACCTATACCAAGACGAGCTGAAAGACATGGACTTCATATCGGCCGCGCAATTCCTCACCAAGCTGCCGGAGGACTTGGACCCCGAGGCGTTATTCCGCAGTATAGCAGCTGTGTCTATGAGCTGTGATGGTCAGACCTTCGAGCAGTTAGCGTCTACAGCACCGCCTTACAGTCTCGATGACGATGGACAGTTATGATGGTCGACGATGGATAATCAAGATGGCTGATGAACTGTAATGGCGGCGAATGGTTAGTCAGGATGGTTCACGCGCTCACCTAACATTAATTGACAATGCCGCCCATGTGTTTACTAGGTATTTAAAGTCGTCGAGGTAGGTACCAGCGCAGAGTTTCATCGTAGCTAAAAAATTAACGGGTATTAAAGACCTAACACCTGTTTTCTCGGGTGACGGGCGCAGTGTGGTGTTGATAGAGAATAATAACTGTCTATCAGTTGTTGGTCAATGCCGCTATGTCATAGTCAGGCGTATCACTTACCATCAGGATTGTACTGTCCTGTACACTTTGTAATATAATAAATGTATGTATATTTGCAATACCTGAGATCATATAATTCGATCTTTTTTAAGAAAGTCAGGTTGTTTCGCATATACGCATTTTATTTCTGACAACGGTCAGCCAGAACGGTTAACGATACTGTCTTAATTGCTGATGATAATCGTATATCATTGCTTATAACGAAAGGCATGATGGTAAATGGCGGGCAGCCATAATGGCTGAAAATTGTAAGTCATAATTGCTGAAAACTGTTAATCGCAATAACCACCAAATGCAGTTACAATCGCCGACTGTGATGAATCATGATGACCACCTATGAATGTACATAGGTGTCATCATATGTAATAGCCAAAGTCCACCTGGGTCATCCTATTAAAGACAGTCATTCATGATGGCCGCCGTTGGCCATAGTTTTTAAATCAATGTCATGATGGCATGATAATTGGCGTTGTCTGTCATTATGACATTTATATAACAAGCCCCACCAGAAGTTGCCATTACTTTCTAGTAAGTTGTGCTGGATATTTTTCAAAAGGTTAGCAACACAAATGTCATCGGATTTTTGGTAAGTAGGAAGTTAAAATGGCGAATTTAGAGTCCAAACACGATAATTTGGGATGTAGGATATTTTTTTATTTGAAATAAAATGCAAACGACCCTATAAGATATAACGAATATAATTTTCTATATAGGATAAATGTTTTACGCGAACGAAAATTTAGTAAATAAATTCTATACGACTGTGCAAATGATATTTTATATACGAATTCGTTTTCATATATTATAACGTCTCTCGTGTGTATGAAATACATATCATATTATATAAATGTATGTGAAATATAATGGTTATGTATATAATAAATCTCTGCGTACCTGTTTTATTAATAAGTAATTGGAATAAAATAATTTAAGTAATTAAGTTTATATGTAACGCGTTCTTGTTATATACTCGTAATACATTGATAAATTGTTATGTAAATAAATTAAGCTCACGTTTTTCACTATAAGAAACAAAAATTAGTAAGTGTCTGAAAACGAACTTGTTTAAAAGATAAGTAAGGTGATGTTAAATGTAGTTGGAGAATCAATGTGTGTATGGAAGTCATCAAATTATTAAAAAAAACCTTTTACTAGTACCTATAGATAATATTATATGGGTTTTAAAAATGTTTGTAAATATAAACGCAAACGATAACTTCTGTCCCGTATTTTTGCCGAGTTCATTGTTAACTACAGAACTGTTTTTATTATCAAAATCTATTGTTATAGCAAAAAACTAAAGAGATCGCATCGTGTAGATATCTATATACATGGCGGTTTCTGGTTCTCCTTTTATAAGACGAGGTTCTTACTGTTGTACATAAATACATTATTCAGTACTGTATACATAACATAAACTATATGTATACCGAGCTGTATATAATATGAATAAGGTCAATTCTACAAATTGTCTAATATAATTAAATTAAATTAGTATAATGTGACGGAATCATCGAGTAGTACGACCGGCCTAATAATTAATGAAATGAAGTTTTATCGAAAACTTGTATAACTTTAATTTAATATAAATTAGCATCTAAAAAGTTACACGATTTGTAATCTCTACAGGATATTAAAAATTATTTAAGTATGCATCTTGTATAGTTAGTAATAGTTTAAAATAATATGTAAGCAATGAATCATGTTAAAAAAGTAAATTAATACGGTTGTTTCTTTATGAAAGCAATCGTACGATTTTCTGGTAGTATATGATACCATAGTTGTAGTAGTTTCATAAAAATGGTTTAGGTGTAGGCGCGATATATACGACCAAAGCTAATGTAGTTCCATTAGTCGTTTACATGTTTCAAAGGCGGTAGAAAATTTTAAAATAACTTAAACACCGACTTTTTTTGCTTTTACTTTTTTGCCAACTGTATACGTTGATACGTTCTAAACATTTGAAAAACATGCAAAAAAAAAGATGCCTTATTTTGGACCGTAACCGAAATTAAATTGCAAATAGACTTCGATCTGCTCAAATGATCCAGGATAAGAATATGTATATATTTCATGCGTTTATGTGATAATAAATTCCCAGTTTGTATATATCCGATCAAATGTTGTATATATAAATCCATGTCCAAAAACCATCTCAAGTAAAACTACCAAATCAAAAGCGTGGAACATTTTTAGATAGTGTTGTTGTGCACTATTTATATGTCATCATCATCATCATCAGCTCATTAAACGTCCCCACCGAGGGGCACGAGCCTACCCGTATAGGGTGATTAGGCCTTAGTCGTCCACGCGGGCCCAGTGCGGATTGGACGACTTTAATAGGCCGTAAAAGTCAACTACCGTACACATAGCTTTCTCTACGATAGTGTAGGTCTTGCTTAGATAACTAGAAATATTTTTTTATATTTATAACACATAATTATTTATTTAAATTTTGACCTTAACGCGTCACTGAATGGGTACAAAATCAATAAATCACGAGCACACTACTATGTCATTGTAACAAGTGAAACTGTCATTTATAACAAGTGAATCTGTCATAATGACATGTATATACAGTTTAGCCGCGGACACTTTAAGTGAAATTATGCATCTAGTTAGTTCATTGTTTATCTAAGAGATTTTGTCATTATTTCCACGAGCGGGTTGAAGATAACAATACCTATAAAAAGATAGGTGTTATAAGAGGGCAGTGCTACCTGCGCCTCGATTCCACTAATTTAACCTGTAAATATGGTATTCCGGTACAACTTTAATGTAAATGGTAATTGTATGGTAGCATCATCATCAGCTCATTAAACGTCCCCACCGAGGGGCACGAGCCTACCCGTATAGGGTGATTAGGCCTTAGTCGTCCACGCGGGCCCAGTGCGAGTTGGATGACTTCACGCACAACCTTTGAATCTCTTCGCAGGCGTGCGCAGGTTTCCTTACGATGTTTTCCATCACCGTAAGAGCGTCGGATAACGTACATATAATTTCGAAAATTCGAAAACTCATTGGTACGGGGCGGGATTTGAACCTTAGCCATCCCGATAGGAGGGTAACAGTCCACACCATTGAGCCACAGACGCTTTTAGTGTATAGTAGCAGGAATTGTCTAAACTAATTAATTAAAATTTACCAAAACAAACGAATGAGTGTAAAATTTTACTCTTGAGATCATAACGATTGTATAAACGAATTTCAATGTTATCGGAATTGGGGCTTTGTTCTCATGCTCAATCCTAAATTCCCTCTCTCGGTACCCGTGGGAAGTGTATCTGTTTTATAAGCTTTAAATTATTTATTAGTGTTTATCTTGCCACGCATTATGTGTAGTGATCTAGGGTTAATGTGTAAATATATTTAGTATGTTTTGGTAAAGTCACTTATTATTTCTACACCTAAAATGTTTAGAGATTTCTTATTTTGGATAATATTGTTATTTTAAAATTTGTTTAGAATATTGAAAATGAAAATTTATACAATTTACCTTTTTTTAAATAATAGTGTATAGGTAGAATTATATAAAAGTTATTCGGAAATTTTATTATATTGAATTTGAATAATAACTTTATAAAATCCAAATATGACTATATGCCATTTAAATAATTGAATAATTCTTTCAGTTACTAACGATCATATGAAATTATTATTAATATAAATAAATATACTAACATATACATAGAAGCTTATGTGTCTGGGCTTATATATCTTTAATTGAAATGTCGTGCTATGGCAGCTTAATTAAAAACACCTTTCAATATTTATAATATTTATTTTGAGGGTTGCCAGTTTTTTGTAACATGTTCTCCGCTATAATTGTTGAACAAATTTTTGATATTATTAAATAGTTTTATAACTAGCCATTTTCTATTTTCTAGAAATAATTTAGCTCCAAATAAAAATTTACATATAAACTACATACTTTTTAAAGTTAAAAATAATTCGTAGTAATAATAACATTATTATTGTTATGAATGAATGCAGTTAATTAAAAAAGTTGTGATGTGGACTGATATTATTAATTATTAAAATGCCATCTCAAATAATGTAAGTTTCTCAATGTAAATAAATACGTCGTTTGCCACGAAATTTGGCCCCAATATTTGTAATTTAATTGTGAATTAAAATATGCTAAAATACATGATTTTTATTTACATAAATTATTCTATTTAAGTCAATCAACTAGGCAATACTACTAGTCGCTGGCTACACAATGGAGAATGGACGGTAACCCACTTTTAACCTTGAATATGTTTTGCCAGAGAATTTCGGTATTTCTAACCATTGCAACACAAGTCATAATGGCTGTTATATAGCAATGATATTCTGTATATATAATGGTAGATACGCCATCCGTGTCTCAAAAACGAACCACCAAAGATGATACTGTTGTAGGCTCTTTGTTTAGGTAAATGTACGCTCATTCGATATATGTGTATGTGTGCTGTCACTGCATTCAGAACACTTTTTTCGAATGATTTTTGAGCATATCATGAATCTATACTTTTTAGTAAGTAAGTAGAATCAAAGTACCTACGTATTAATTCGAGTTCGATTTTGTACACAAAAAGTGTTATTGTCTATAATGATTTCGCGGTAATTTTACTTTTTAACATACTAAATACATCTAAAACACTCGTTTAACTACATAATTACAACGTCAGTGTTCCCAAAAAAGAGACCATATTGCACTAGCTTACTCGTGACGGAAGAATGACTTGTCACAATAACCAGTTACATCACTGCAGTTCTTAACCTTTACAGAAAAATCAAAGGCATCATTTTAATGGAGGAAGAAGTCGAGCAGATTAAAGTACCCGTACATGCAGACGGCAAATAAATTTACTCTTAAAAGCCCTACGAGTCTTCGGGTATCGCACAGTCCCTATTCGCGTAACCGGCATGCCGGGCCGCTTTTCTCCCCAAACATACGTTAGGCTACCAAGCCCCCCCCACAACGCCCTAAGCCGAGGTTCGAGTTCCGTTCGGGGACGCCCTTAGGCTCGTTGTGTAAATTTTAAGGCTGAGAGCCATCTGCGCTCGCCACTTGCCCGGTGAAGCTGTAAAGGCCATCTGCGGCCAACAGCAGTAGTCAGTTCGAAAAAAAAAAAGTCTTCGGGTAAGACTCGGATCCATAATATTTACAGAATGTATATATGCTGACCAATGCGTCCTACCCGTACTAACATACGCAGCTGAGACATGGACAATGACTGCGGGATTGGTTCACAAGTTCAAAGTCACTCAGCACGCAATGAAGAGATTAAAAACCACCACTAGTACTTACATTGAATTGGTTCCCATACCCCGAAGATATGGGAATTAAAGTGCTTACCTAATAGGTGGGATGGTTTTACAATCCAGCAATTTTCAAATTGAACATCCATGATACCTACATTAGTAACATAAACTTAAGTCGATGTTAGATAGTTACAATATCGTCTACTAGTGGTCACAATTACCACCAGTTACTAAAACAGTAAAATTTTTATTGAAAGCGAATTTTGATGGAATTATAAAGACGGTTCATTATATTTGTATTAGTTAAGGACGTTTGAGAGATAATCTAAATTCAGCTAAAGGTTAGACTGTCTTTACCGATGGTTGGTTTGTGTTAGTGAAATGGGAATAGAGGCGAATCAAGACTACCTATACCTTGTATAAACGCGTGGGGCAGTGGCGTGCACTTCATATATGCAATAAGCAGTGCACAACCTGTGCGTGCATACAACCCGGATAATCGCCAACGTATTAAATTATTCCCACGTATTCGCCCATTTTCCTCTAGAGATTTGAAACCATAGGCGCATCAGCAGCACCCAATTTGACAAAAATGTAAATTATTTATTGTTTTTGCGATTAGTGTCACTCACTTTGCATACCCTACTCATAATCTCTGTTCACGCCACTGGCGGGGCGATGGACTGAGAGGGGTGTGAGACCTACTTAACCACGACTACTATTGTTGGTGAGCATCATCAACGCCAGGTGAAGGGTTACTTATACATCGTTATTAACTAGAGCCCCCACAAGCAACGCCCATTCAGTTCTTATGGTAGTTGAAAGAATATGTACCTACATAGATTAATAGGTGCCTTGTAACTTGTAAACCATGTGATTGTATCGATAAAATAAATGTAAGATATGGGAAATATCGGAAAAAGACCTTGGCGTATACCCCCAGCCAGGTGGACGGATAACCTGGCTAAATTGCAATAATACTGTCATACATTACTTTCACGATACTAACCGTTTACACAGTGCAGCAGCGGAAGCTCTCAGTAGGAATAAAATCCCCAATTTGAAAATTCTTGTGCTCCGCTCCTATTATAGTACTTAGCGTGATGTACATAGCCTTCCTTGATAAAAAGCTAGTAACGCTGAAATGTTTTTCCTATAGAACCAGTAGTTCCTGAGATGCGCGTTCAAACAAACAAACTCCTCAGTTTTAAAATTAAAATTAGTTTAATATTAATCTTTTCACCGAACTTTAATTACAGAATTCAAAGACTGTAGAAATGTTCGATAATATCTATACTCGTAAGTACTTATTACGTACATCAAAATCAATACTAGCAAAAGGCTACTTAAATTTAATTTCATGACAATTTTTTTTTTTTTACATTAAATAGGCAGCGTTTGACTACGCCTTGTCTGGTGTTAAACATCGACGATGTCTAGGATGAAACACGCTGACCTAGAAGAAACCTATTTACTCTCGACTTGAAGACCCCCAAATTGTACACCTCGGAAAAACATAAGCTGGCAACGAATTCCAAAGTTTCGCAGTGCGAATAATAAATGTGGATTCCAAAGCGCTTAGTACGACACTTCGGCATCTGTACTATAAATGGATGTCGCTTCACCGTCTGCCTGGTTGATCGATGAAAGAAAGGACTCGGCGGACATATCATGCAATATTTGTGCACACTCCCCGAAGTGCACCTATAGAAGTACGACAAAAGGCAACCGCCGCCGGTGGCTCAGACCTTGCAACCGATACTTGGGTAAAGAGCTGTTACCTATTAACCTCTCGGCTCTCTGAATGGTATTAAAAGTTTCCAGTTGGTATTTATCTGAGCCATCCAAAGGTGAGAACAATACTCCATGCAAGGTCTTACTTGTGCCTTGTACAAAGCAAGGAGCTGTTTGGAGTGAGGTATTTCCTCACCTTAAGAGGACACCAGCTTTTCGAGGCCAACTGGCTTTAGACTCGATAAAAGATCCAAAATTAAGAACGCCGAGAGAGTAGTGCCCAAGAGCTCAAGGCTATCCGAAATGGCACCGATAGACCACGGAAAGAAGGTGTGAGGTCAAAAAGGTGTTCGCTTTGTGAGAAAAACACGCTTGAGTTTTTGAGGCATTAAACGACCAAATTAGCATCACCCCAATTAGAAAACCAGAACCCCGTTTACAAACACATTTACCGCATCGCGATGGATACTTCCAATATTACCTCCGTTTCAAATTTTTGGAACCGAAACCAAGAACCGATGATCTGACTTTTGGAATCCGGACCGAAATTCCTTGACATCCGTGGTTGGATGTCATTTTACACAGTGCTTAAGTCCCTACCATTCGTACAAAAAAGTGGATACTGTATTATTCAAGCAACAAACTAGCGAGCTATGCTCGCAGCCTCTCTTGCAGATATATTCAAAAATGTTGATCCGTAAGCGAACTAGACAACCAAAGTAAAGTATATATAGCTCGCTAGGTCAACAAGGTGAGGCTGGTTACGTATGTTGCATGACCGATAGCCATTAATTTAAGCAGACGAGTTCAGAACTAAAGGCTGCGTTTTGACTAGCCCAAGACGCTACGCGACCGACGACTTGCGAAAGGTCGCTGGTAGAGGCTAGATGAGGAAAGCGGAGGACCCGGACACCTAGCGCAAAATGGAGGGAATCTATGTCCAGCAGTGGTCCAGTCCAGAGTAAAGAGAATTAGAAATGTTGGATATTTCATCATCTTTCTATATCGATCACACACTGTCGTACCGGTGTAAGCATTACGAAATTGAACAAAATATTTCACAAACCTGTTCATAAAATCTAATTATTACGTAAATTTAAAGATTGTTTACTTAATAATAATACATTCTTATTGAAAATCTTTTCCTGAATTCAGGTACCTACAAATAGTTCTTAGTGTTAGGATTCATTCTAACAATAAGAAGTATGTCGCTAATGTTGACATTTTGCTTAAAAAACGTTGCACAACATTCATTCATTAAATCTTCTATGATCTCATTTGAACTTTTAAAGTACCTACGCAGGGTAAATTATCCTTGATCGGCAAAGGTCTCATAGAGGTCAGTGTCTAAGTTTATCCAATAGCAAAACAGCGTTGTGCATATTGTCGTCACTAGAGTCACTGCACTACGGTCCATTATTAGACGCAACACAGCGTCCAATGGCGAAATAGGTCCTGGATTTGTATGTCGTCAGAGCGCATGCGCGCAGAGGTGACTGACAGAACTGTCCCGCTCCCGAGTCAGACGCGACCGGCAAACACGCGCGTAACCAAATTACGACAAAATCACAGAATTTGACACGTGAAAAATGGTCGAGAAACAACCCAACGACGCGGGTGAAACGATAGGCCTGCTGGATTTAAAGGTCTTTTTTGTTATTATTTTGTGTGTTGTGATCTAATGTCAGTCAAAGGTCACAGTTTGGGTGGCTGTACGGTAAGCCTTTGCATTAAGGGCCAAAATTCAGTAGTTTAGTGTGACGTGTGTTGAGTGTTGTGCGTAAGTAACGTAGTTTTTAATTGCTTATAAACATTCGATTGTAGCAGTATCGATTATATTTGTCCCGTACGGTAATACGATATCGCATACGTAATTCTTCGTTACGTATAATTCGAATACTGATGAAATGCTTAGTACTTATAGTATTGCATAATTTTGTAAATAATTCAGCTTTAAATAATAGTAACGTGTAAAAAATAAGGAATCTTAATTAAAATTGTTTTCGCAAAATGAGGCATTCCTAAGTAATTCATGCCAAAAAACTATAAAATTTCAAAAAAACAAATTTACAACACATTAAAACAAACGGCGTAGTCTTTTTTTAATCTTTACATCAGAATATTTAAAACCGCTCAATTCGTAGTAAAAAAAATCGTAGCAGCGC
>PQWD01008770.1:0-55761 GCA_019425675.1 Leucinodes orbonalis
TTTAGTTTTAGAAATATTTAAACACAAAATACCTTTAAGTGACAAATAATTACACAAATCCGTAACTTGAAACTGACTATACCACAATTTTTAGTAAAAAATGCATTAAGGCAAGTGATTTTATATAATATTTATATGCAGGATTAATCGTCGATAATACCACTGGTATTTAAAATATTTAAACAATTCGCAAGTTGCAGTTAAAAGTTTTAAAACATTTTTTCCTGCCTGGTCTTTTTTCGTCTCTGAGCGTCGCGTTTTCTCTGCTAGTTTCAATCTCATCTTGGACAAATTGGACACTGGATTGGTGATTGTTTTTTTTATCGTGGACAAACGAGTAGACGATTTATCAGATCGTAAGTGAGATAGCCTAGGTTCTCGTTACTCCGTAGGATCTACGCGTGCGTTACCAACGTGTAAAAGAACTACGGATAATAACTGCTGGAGCAGTGGACTGCAATAGGTCGAAGAGAAGAACCAGTCACATTATTAAATGTATCACCCGTAATATATGTTAACATATTTGCCGCCACCTTGACACCTGATCATCCGACCATCAGATTGGGGTTGGCCTTCGCTTCGTTTCCCGTTATGAGATCCTTTCGACCCCATCGCCCATCGGTTTTGCGCACTATGTGCCCTGCCACTGTCATTTCAACATGCTAATCCTGTAGGCTATGTCGGTCACTTTAGTTCTCCTACGGATATCCTCGTTTTGGATCTTATCGCATATTTTACTGCTAGGGATCGGTCCGCGTGAAAATCATTAGAGGAGGCCGTCGTTCAGCAGTGGACATATTAGGCTTTAATGATGATCATGATTGGATAACACAAGAGACAAAGATGCATAAAGCGCAAAGACGTATTCCCTAAACCAATATGTTTTCAACCAAAGCGCAAAATGTATACGCAATCTATCATCGATATAGTTTTGTTGAGCACGTCTACCTGGGGAGGTTGGCGATCAATAAAGCTCGTATATCACCTATGTAACGTGGTGCATACGTATAAACATAGGTATTCCATTCCCCCTTGGTGATACAGCGAGGAACGAAGTCTGGAAATTTTCCGATATATACCGACAAAGCGATGCTATAGGAATCTAAACCGTATTCACTACTGTTCGGGTAGATTTTCTTTTCTCAATACTTATATAAATGATGAAACAAAGGTGCTTTGTATTGCCTTTTTCATTTTCATTACAATTAGTAACAGACGAAGAAAAGATTTTGCATTTGAATCTAATATGTATAAAGCATACTTCTGAAATATTAACAACCAATTTTGCAAACTTCAAAGACTAATTACCATAGACAAAGCACAGACAATCATTCTCTTTTGTTTTAAATCATGTAAAAGCATCAGGGAAAACGAAATAGAAACCAAAAATCAAATCAAATCAAATCAAATCAAAAAGTTCTTTATTACTTTCCAAACACATGCTTATAACTAGTAGACGAAGCCTCCTTTTAAGCAAAATTTTGCCTGTGCCAGGAGACAACGCTCTGCATAACAATTGTGCAAAATTTACATAGCTAACAGAATTGACACTAGAACAACTTTTAACGTCTTATATAATGATAATCTTAGGATTATTCTTAAATTATTTTGTACATGTATTTGTATTGTAAGATATGTTCTGAGCGGTTTTACATGTGTGTGTGTGTGTGTGTGAGAGTGTGTGTGTGTGTATGTGAGTGTGTGTGTGTATGTGTGTGTGCGTTTGCGCGCGTGTGTCTGTGTATGCGTGTTTGTGTGGTATGTTTGTGTAATGTGAGAAGGTGTACTCGTGTGTGAGTGTCTATGTGATGCCTAACATCTATTTATCAATTTTAAACAATGCCTCGGTTTCAGTATAGCTAAGATCTTGAAGCCAGTTACGTACTCTATATTTACATTCATATGAACTTCTGCTATAAATATCTAGTATTTTATTTATTTATTATATAGATGCGAAGACTGGAATTCTGATTGCAACCTAGCAAACTCTGTTCTGACCTTGGGAATTGTTGCCACTTTGTATTGACGACTTCTTCTTTTATGTTCTACTAGAGGATCATATATTAAGGTTTTATGTTTGCTTAATATTATTCTTGTAATGTAAATCTTTCTTACAGATAAAAGTTTGCTCAAATGATAAAGATTTTCGGTTGGGAACATTCTCTTCTTAAAATAAATTATTTTGAGTAAAGTTCTTTGAGCTCTCTCAACCGTTAAAAAATGCGTTTTGCGAGCCCCGCCCCAGACTCGGATGCAGTAAGTTACTATCGATTGAACCAAGGAAATGTAAATTTCATTTAATATATTTCTTGTGATGCCAATGCTATTTACCACGTGAGTAGGAACAATGTATTTAAGTGTAAGGAAGATCCAATTAAATTTCCTTATTCTAGATGCATCATTTGAGGATACCATGATAACCTTTGATCTAAGATTACTCCCAAATATTTCACATTGTTTACTTTACTTATTGTTGGACAATTACAATCTTTAGTAAAATCTGAATGGCAGGTATGTATTTTTATATTGTAGTTGTTATTTGGTTGACGATTATTATTGATGCTGAAGCAAATATAATTAGTTTTAGCAGTGTTAAGAGTAAGGAGGTTGGTTTGGAGCCATGATGCAACCTTTCTCATCCCTAGTTCGGTTGCTATTTTTGTATCTGCCCAGCTGTAGCCAGTAAAGACGATCGCTGTGTCATCGGCGTAAGACAATATTTTAGCATTTTTAAGGTCCAAGTTACATAGGTCATTGATATAAATTAGGAAGAGGGTTGGACCCAAAACACTTCCCTGTGGTACGCCGCATGTTACACTAGCGTCTTCGCTCGTACAGTCTGCTATTTTAACCTTCTGCTTTCTATTTGATAGGTAATCTTCAAAGATCAAAAGTTGATTACCTCGGATACCAATTTTTTCTAGCTTCGTTAGAAGAATGGTTGTTGATACTGTATCAAACGCCTTTTGGAGGTCTATAAAAAACGGAAAGACATTTTTTTCCTTTGTCAAGATTTTGTGATATCAACGTACTGAGATTGATAACAGCGTCTTCGGTCGAAATTTGACGTCTAAAACCGAATTGATTTTTTGAGAGAATTTTGGTGGTTTCCAGGTAATTCAATAGTCTTTTGTTTAATAGTTTTTCCAGAATTTTTGCAAGTACCGGGAGAACCGAAATAGGCCTATAATTGCTGACGTTCTCTTTATCACCTTTTTTGTAAATCGGTGTGATAATAGATTTTTTCAATAAGTCTGGGAAGACCCCTATCCGAAAACATAAATTAGCTAAATGTGTTATTATGGGAGTTATTTCATTTTTAACGTATTTAATATATTTTGTTGAAATATTATCCCATCCTGGTGCGCTCTCCGGTTTCAGGTTCATTATTATATTATTAACTTCCTCATTATCTGTGTCCAATAGAACGAAGGATTGTTGAAGAGTAGGTAAAGAGTGAAGGTAATTAGAAATATCGTTTTTACTTATGGATTTATTTATTTCGTTAGCTAGTTGAATCCCAGTATTTGCGAAAACATTATTTATATAATTAGCGGAGTCAAGAGTAGATGACTTTAAACGGGTAAGTTCAGAGTTTACATTGTTTTTTTTGCTTGTGTAGGTTAATGTTTTAATATTTTTCCAGAGTGTTTTACTATCGTTAATAGAATTTTCAATCAATTTTCTTTCATATTTTCTTTTAAGCTTTTTTATAAGGTTATTGCAAAAATTTCTGTAGCGTGTGAATGTTAATTTTTTTTATTTCATTTGATTGGTCAGCTTTTGCTTCTTTTTGTAGCTTATTTCGGTTTCTTATACATTTTAAAATCCCTTTAGTAATCCATGGTTTTATTATTCGCTCACTTTTTGGTACTTGCGTATTTATTGTGTTAAGGGTTAGTGACTCTTTAAGAGACCGAATAAGATTATTTGTTATGAGATTCGGATTGTCATATAAAAGTAGTTGAGACAAATTTCTCTCCTGTAAATAGATTCGAGCATTTTCAAAGCTGATTTTACTAATTGTTTTGGTTGAATGTTGATTGTTCTTTAGTTTAGATATTGACATAAATGTGGTATGATGGTCGGTGATAGACGTATCAAAGACTGCTATGAATACCGAGTGCCTTTTTGTATTAATCCTCAACATAAAGTGATCCAAACATTTCCTATCTCGTGTAACTAGGACATGACCTGGAAGTATACCATATGCAGATGATACTAAGTAAGAGACTCTATTTTTTAAGTCACATGCCTGCTCGTTATCAATATGAGATATATTAATTTGATGTCACTGCGATTACAATTCCTTTGTGAACCTATTGTAACCAGATGTCTAGAATAGTGAGTCATGAAAGGTTCACCTGAATGATTAGATGGCGACATAGATTCCTAGTATAGATTTATGTGAGTATCTATTGAAACCAGATGCGTGTAAGATTTATTTCACTAACTTTAGATTGTAATGTATTCTTTATAAATAACTACTCCGTCATTCTGGTTAAGTTGACGGCAAGTTCTGTATGAGTGATATCCATTTAATTTAGGGATAGGTTGTCTGGATGAAGTCTGCATTCAGTCAGGATTAGAATATCGACCTCAACACTCAGAGAGGATAAATGATTACGATTCATCAAATTGCATATATGCTCTTATATTTGTGAGATAATTTTAAGGTCCAATTTGTGAATATTATGGTTTCTCAAGATCAGTCCAGTCGCACTTAACAGATGTGGCTATATTTAAGTTATCTATTTCTTTTATTACTTTGTTCTTTATTACCCATAAGATTTCTTTAAGGGTACGACAGTTGTAACAAAGGCAGGGTATAAATTGGTAAAATGTATTTTATCATTTGAATAAATGAAGCAATCTTGTTTAATAGATTGGCAAAGAAATTGAGTGGCATTATATATATATATTGGTTTGTATGAAAAATAAGCATAATATAAGTGATGTATGTGTCTTGTGTGTGTATGTTCAGTATCAATAATAGATACAAGTATTTGCAAAAATAACAACATGTAATAAACCGGAATTGTCATATCTAACATGTAACTACAATAATGGGTAGCACAGTGTACATAGTTAAAGTTTGTGCTCAACAAATAGTTTAGATGATTTGAGTAGATTGAAAAATATTTAGATTAACAAACAATTAGAGATGACAGCCTAAATGCACTGCCTAAAAATACATACCAGATCCCGATGAAATACCTTGCAAACGTGTATTTAAAATAAGAATATTTATAATAAAATAACCAACACATAGGCAAACAGCCGTAAATAAATAACAAAACGGGGACTTTAAGAGCCTCTGCAATTAAGATAATGCCACTTAATTTTTTTTATTATATCTGATGGGCTTACTCTTGAGCAGACTATCCTAGGGGAAGAGCTCTAAGATGGAGCGAGCTTGCCCAGAAAAAGCCTCTTCACTCGTTTTTGAATGCGGGATTTGATTTAATTTTTTTTTTTGATAGACTACATAACATTATAAATTTATATGCTGCCGATCTTAAATATCACATTATACTTTATGTGGTGGTGTGCCTATATCTTTCCACAGCAAGGTACAGGCCTTCCCACAAAGCTGGCTTTGATATTGAGTCGTAGCACACAGCGACGGCCTAATACCGATTAACGGGTGTTATAGATTACCCAACCTAAAATAGTAAACGAAACGCACGGATTCACGTGTCTTAATAATATAAGATTATATTTTACGGTCACCCATCCCAAAATTTACAGTTGCGAAGGTTGCTTAACTTCGATCATCAACTGAATATGCTTGACGCCATATAACACAAACATTGTCTTACACAATGAACCACGATATATCAATCAATTGTGTGACGATCAATTGATGTACAGTTACAGTTGCAAAATAAAACAAAAGAAGAGTGCAGTTTACAAGAATCCAATCGATGCATTTCAATTGCTCATTGTTCGCACGAGAATTGCAACCTATTGTCAACGAGCCCGCCAATTGGCTTGACGGATACTCTTATTGGCTGGATCAATCAGTACAAGACATGTACCTACTGCACATCTTTACTGTATATACTCTAATACCATACTTCCGGAGTTCAAGCTGAGGCTGTACCTGATTGGCCACTTAGTTTAACAAAAAAAATATATAGTTTTTGCTATAAGTGTCTCTCACTTTGCATATACTGCTGTGTACGCCACTGTTGGGTCGTTACCACAGATTTCCCAATACAGGAGATGGGGCAAGCCGCGTTTAAAGTGCGACAAATGTAAGCTCAACGAGCATACACTGGCTGCCAGTTTACGCTCTGTGAGACGAGTCAAGACGCACGAATATTAGAAGATATTACCGTTTTTTTTCCAAAATGCCATCCTGTGCAATTGTAACATGCCATCATCGCAATGAATCAGTAAATTTACCAAGAAATATAATAACTTTTCACAGGTAAGAACCGAAAAGAAATTGCGACACTGGGACTGCCTATAAACTTGGCGGCTTGTCCAGTCTAATGTATATTCTGATGTCTGTGGTCGTTACCCACCACGCGGGCCCAATGAGTATTAGTGATACATAAGATTGTAGCCGGCACCGACGGCTTAACGTGCCCTCCGAAGCCCGAAATCATGTTTCTTTTCGGACAATCAGGTGATTTAGCCTTCAATGTCCTAGTCAAACAAGGGAAAATCGCATAAGGTGACCTTAACCCGCGGGATTCAAACTCACGACCCCCGAGTCACATAGCGATCTAAGCCAAACCCCGTATCTACAGACCACGGAGGTTGTCCTTCGAAGTACCAAGTGTCTTTAGGGTCCATCTTTACATCAGATGAACCGTGAAAGTCTATAATATTTTATTCCAAAATTCCCTCATTCTTCAAGGTCTTAGTTAGATAACGTACATATATTGTAGAAAATTCGAAAACACATTGGTACGTGGCGGGATTTGAACCTCAGCCCTCCCGGTAGGAAGGAAACAGTCCACACCATTGAGCCACCGACGCTCAATGGTGCATCACTCACTTTGCATACCATACTAATAATCTCTTTGCACGCTATAGGCCTTGAAGACGTCCAGGTTGTTACGCTCGGGGGAACACAGGAGGCAACGAGTCCATCACATTCATACGACACAAGATTTCAGTTACATAAGCGCATTTTGTAAACACATCCGCGCATTCATCTCCGTCAAGGAAGTTTCCATTACTAAGATTTCCATTCCAATTGAAATAGCGTATTAAAATGTCCCCAATTGCATTTACTGCAATGAAAAAGAAAACACTGGTGGTTTTCAAAATATAAATACAGTTAACGAAGACTTTATTGACAAACACGTATACATCTATGACATCTCAAAACATTGAGAACCATAAAGACATCCGATCCAAGGACAATTTGAAACTCCATGTTTTGGCCGTGTGCCATAGTGCCATCAAAACATTAATGGTTTTTATCAATCACGATCACAATATTTTGTATATTGTAAGAGACAAGTCCCCTCAATAGTATTGCAATGTATACATACAATAAATCAGTAGGAACTTACGTCAAACGATCTTAAATTACGTTTCAACAGAAAATATGCGTACGTTGTATAATTTGGCACTGGATTATTTTGTATTCTGAGTAACAGCCAATTACAGTACCTGCTGATATTCTCGGAGGAATCAAATAATTCATTTTTACTTCAACAACAAATGGCCGACGACTTGCGAAAGGTGGAGGCTGGATGAGAAAAACGGTGGACCTGGATATCGGACACAGAATGGGGGAGACTTATGTAAGGAGACTTCAAACATTTTTTCTTTCAATCACAAAGTTTTAATTCAAAAGAAACTATTGCCAGGTTAGCGGAATAATTCTCTAAAGGAAATCTGATAAAATATGACATAAAAGACAATGCATTTGTTCTCGGATGAACATAATAACAAATTTCCAAATAACATCCTGTAACCTGAGTCCTGTGAGCTGAACGAATAAATTCCCCAAAGAAAACCTGAAGAATATATTATGACGCAGAAAAGCCAATCTTTTCGTATGGAATAAGTCCCATTCAAATCGGGGCGAGTGATGCATTTATGCACAAAAAATTTGACACATTACTTTGAATGAATGAATGAAACATGAAAAATACGAGTTGAAAATAACTATCCTCGGTGTCCCTAAACACCAGCGGTATATTAAACATAAAAGCTTGTCCAATGAAACCATGATTATAAGGTAAGAGGTCCATTAAATATTTTTAATTCGAACTCGTAACTAGACATTCACAAACGTATACATAAACATCACTATCTCTTTTCCTCAATACAAGGAAACGAGACCATCATGAAATCACCATAATCAGCTCATAAACGTCCCCACTGAGGGGCACAAGCCTTCCCGTGGCGGGTGTATAAGCCTTAGTCGTCCACGCGGTCCCAGTACAGGTTAGCCGACTTCACGCACAACCTTTGAATCACTCAGTAGGCGTGCGCAGGTTTCCGCACGATGTATCGAATGAGACCATAAGTAGTGTCTATTTGTGCATTGAAGTCTTAAAACACCAAACGGGGTACACGTTACAAATCCAATAAGTATCGTGACAAATCTAAATATACACCGAGCGCATTCTAATGCCAGAGACACGTGCGACAACTTGCAAATCTTACAATGATTAGAACATCGAAAGTTGAGAACGTGCCCCTCGGTGGGGACGTGTAAGGAGCCGACGATGATGATGAATTAATCTCCTTTTACGGCACCCGCAGGGAGAGTAGGGGCGGTCTATATATTTCAATCGTTTCTTCGCAAAATGTCCCCTGGTCTCTTTTGCAGAATGTCCCTTTCACAAAATCCCCCTAGTCTCTTTTGCAAAATGACCCTTTCGCAGAATGCCCCTTTCGCAAAACGTCCCTTTGGCAGAATGTCCCTTTCGCAGAATGTCCCTTTCTCAAAACGTCCCTTTCGCAAAACGACTCTTTCGCAGAATGCCCCTTTCGCAAAACGTCCCTTTCGCAGAGTGCTCCTTTCGCAAAACGTCTCTTTCGCAGAATATCCCTTTTACAAAATGTCCTATTCGCAGAATGTTCCCCTTTTATCAACAAAATCAACAAAATATATCACTTTTGCCATTTGCTTTTTTTTTCACATCATGTGTGCACATCGCGAAAACTTATGACAATTACAATACTGGCAACACCGCCATTTTGATTTTACCGCACCACAGACAGTTTAACAAACGGCATTGACATTGTAAGTGTTGTACGGCCTGCCTAATGTTGACTTGGCTTTCACTGCCTCAGCCGGTTGGCATGACGCCCGATGGCGTCACGGGCGTACACGTCGGCAGACGCTGACGTAATAAATGCACGGGAGGTGTGGGAATTGATTACGTCTGAGGGTGACCGGTTATAGTTGTACCTCAGTTTCCGTGAAGGTTGTCTGAAAGAGATCGCTTCAAGCGTTAAGATTGCCGAAAATGAGTTGCGTTGACTTTAAGTTTTACGTCATCATTATCAGTAACATTACACTGCAGATCACAGGCCTTCACATCATAGTTATGGCGAAAATGGGTCTGAACCCGGTACACAGGCTCAATACATGAGGGGATTTTCAAATGATTCAAATGCAAATTATACTAAAATAACATTAGTTTATATTATTTATAGTAAGAAATGTATGGTATTTTTTAACAACAATGATGGATTTATTAAAATAAAATAATCCATTAGTGAACACTGTTATGTATGCGCAGGTAGTTATGACGACGGTAGTGCCTCAGTTGTTTCCAATACGGGAGTGATGCTAAGTGTTTTATAAAAAATCGTAAAGCTTGAAAGTCCAATATGTAAATATTAGTAATTCCCTTAAAAGTTAACTAATACGTGACATCAACAAGGCAGGGTTTACCAAAAACTACAGGGATTGTAACGGTATTTGTCACAGCTCACCAGTAAAATAGTATTTTAGCTTGAATGCTTTGTAAGTCTGCAAACGACTGTCTAACTTTAACATTTCGATACGCCTGGCAATGTCATTCGTCAAGCACGGGACTGTGATAATTCCACCGTTCTCACTATCTTCCAAGCAATTTCACTTATTCATCGCCACGATCCGATTCGCACGCTTCCCGCCATGTGTAGTCAAATTCAGAAGTGGTTGTTAACGACTAAGTACCATCCTAAGATTGAAGCCGGGACTGTGCCATCTCTGAGGCACGGAATTATGATTTTTGGTGGTGAACAGGTGATTCAACTTTTAAAAAAAAGAGTGATTTTTTTAAAGCACTCTTTTTTTTAAAGTTATGCGACCTCCCCGCGGGATTCGAAACTACGACCAGATCTAATCCAACGCTCAGGGAACGTGAGTGAGGGTCCGGAATACAGCAACACAGGTAGGTAATGATTGCATAAGTAGTATGGCTAGAGAAAAGAGATCCATGAGAAAGGTTCCACGCAGACGGTTCTATAATTAACATTTTTTGTATTCATGAACAAAGATTTGAAAAACCAAAAAGAACATCGGTTAAACTCAAAATAAAACTGAAGAATTTACTAGAAAAATGTAGTAGTACTACGGAAACATTTAATTCTAAAAAAGATAAGTATTGTATCAACAATCACAAGTTAGTTCCTTCTAACTTGGTAGTTTATCTCGCATACAAAAGGTTAATCAAACAAAAAAATTACACATCCATCGCCGCATCACGCCGCTGATAAAACAATTAATAAGAACATTATCAAAGTTCCTAGGCAAAGGTTATCATTTTATCTTTATTTAAATTTACGCCTAATTATGACCTATATCAGGAGTCATCGGCACAAATCTGCCGTCCACTAGTTAAAACGCCATTTACTGACGAGCACGATTTTAGTTCAGATGATAACACATTTAAATTGTACACGAAGACATACTATTATTGATGTTTTACATGCAAAATCATGGTGACAAATAGATGATACTGAAACTGGCAGAAAAATAAAAGCAGAAAAACGCGATGTCCACGAACGAAAAAGTTTCGGACTAGATGTCTGTGGATTTTTATTATTACTAAAGCCGTAGTCCCAAAATCCCCCTTCCCAATTACTCTTCACTCTCCTTAAAGTAGGCAACGCACTCGTAGTTCGGAGTTCTTCCAAGTGAATCGTCTAACCAACCATTCAGTAAAATACCTCAGCATAATCTCTCTCGGCCTACGGCACGTTTACCGCCGGATTCGAACTCACTACCTCCGGGTCTCGCAACCGAACGTTGTGCTTACTAGGCCACAGTGGCAATTACCAATAAAAAACCTAGCATCAGTACAATAGGGATGATGAATATTTTTTTTTGGCTATGGTATCGATAGAATGCTTCATAATAGAAACATTGGTAAAACAATGAGTCCGTTAACATGAAAACTCAGAGGTTTCCCAATTCTAAAAACACATTGATGGAATTCCCAAAAACGCTTCATACAAATGGTTACTTAATAATGACGTCACGCCTTTGTAGTCAGTATGCATAGTTTATACATTTTGTACTACAACTATATAAAATTTTGCGTTTATCAAAAATGGTTCCATAGCAAAATTTGATTTCAATTGTATCTGTTATCCTTTGGTTTAAATTTTTTGTCAGTTAATGTACTTTAAAATAGATGTGCCCACACATTGCATCAATTTCAAGCTGAGAGTTAGCACATTATTTTTAAACAGATTTGTAATTATATATAATAGTTTTTACGATTCCAGGATCCAATCATCATGTCTATTAATCAACACACATAGTAGACTTAATCAGCATCATCATTTGGCCAGAGACCTCTTGACACCGATTCCGACGGTGTGATTGGCAACAGTGACGTCACAGTGTTATCACACCAACCTTGCTCCTGCGTAGTTTACTACGGCCGATAGCCTAAACTAAGATAACCCCAGGTTCACCAGAATCCGAAGTGCGAGACATTTGCCATCGGAGTGGCGCGTGTTAACGATAAACATTACGCTTTATTCAATCATCATATGCTATTGTTAACACAATTATATTTTACCGGCTTTCAAATAGTCTTTTAATTATTACCATAAAAAAGTATTTTACAATTAATAACTAGTATATTACCTATATCACGTACGTTCATTCAATTCTTAATTTTACTATGTGTTTCGTATTTTTCATGACTTGTAAATTATGTCACGTACATAACCCATTTAGATTCGTGATGAGTCGAGAATAATGAAATGCAATCAAAAAAGGCTTATTTAATTGAAATCTGTTCAGTTGTCTATGTTGTGTTTATCTTATTTTACTTTGTTTTTTTTTATAGAACTTTTTAAATTTTTAATTCTAAGTTTATCTCATTCAGGTTATTGCTGAGATCCTTTTAAAGGTTAGGAATACTGTAGTTCGATAGCCGTATATATTACTCGCACAATATTATGAAAAACAGTGAACCAGCGATTGTTCAAATAAGCGTGCGTTCTTCTGAAAAACCTCTAAAAGACGCTGAATAAATATGGGTGAAATACCATGTACAGCGCCTACAGAGGTAAACCTTTATTTAAATTTGAGCTGAAGTAGGTATCCTAGTTTAAACCTATAAAAAAATCATTTTGCGTAACGATTTATGGCATTCGAGGAGCCAGAATAGTCGCTGTACTGTTATTTAACCGTTTGACCGCCTATGACGTCTTAAGGCGCCAGACACAATAGATTTTATTTTGTGTCTGGATTCCCGGCTCATTAAACGTCCCCACCGAGGGGACGTTTACGAGCCTACCCTATATAGGGTGTATAGGCCTTAGTCGTCCACGCGGGCACAATGCGGATTGGCCGACTTCACACAAAATCTTTGAATCTCTTCGCAGGCGTGCGCGGGTTTCCTCACGATGTTTTACGAAATCACATTGGTACGTGGCGGGATTTGAACCTGCGCCCGATCGGAAGGCAACAGTCCACACCATTGACCCACCGAAGCTCTGTCCGCCTGTCCCGGCATTCAATGGGTTAAATTAATGTAGTCGTATCTTCAATTTATTTTTAACTCTGTTGCGTACTGATAACACTGATCCCAACTAATTAACCGGACGTCTTTGTTAATAAAAAGGTCAAGAGCCTATTGGCAGAGTCCTGGGGGCTATCGGAGATGTGCTCCATTGCCAATCCGTGCACTGCAGGCCATAATTGGGCTTGCTAACGGTTGTAATGGATAAATTGGCCCAAGCATCCTCACGTAACAAAGAATCCTCTAGAGAACGGCGCATGTTGTATTTCTTGTTGAGATACTGACTTCAACAAATTGTCATGATCCGTCTCAGTCCTTCTCTTAAAGTGGAATTGGCGACCAGTTCACTACTGAATTAGCCGGATTAGCCCCCTACTGCTTGTCGTTTAGGGGTTTCTGACATTGATTGAAATGGCACTCAAAATTAATATAGCATTTACCTTTCATATTACTAGTTCGCATTATTCATATTATTATATTAATTGCCTTTTTTTCTGTATGGTATTGATAGAACTCTTGACAGAAAAAATATTCTTAAATTTCACTATTTTAATGTATATAAAGGTTTCCTTAAATTTAAGACTTTGTATCGAACTCCAAGATTTTACATTATGTTATGGAGAACAGAAAGGTCAACCAAGCTATTATACAATTCAATCTATTATTAAGTTAATTTCATTAAATTTTTTGTTCTTTTTTATATTTTTCACATGTTTCTACAATTTATAATTTATGCTAAGCATAAGTATAGAAAAAAACTTATTGAAGTTTATTAGAAAATCAGTTCACACCGTCTACAGGGCTTGTGATACTATCTGTTATATCCAATCAATACTGATAAAGCTGTTATCATGACACTAACTCCCAAAATTTTATGTTAGCAAAAAAATTACCAATACCATTTTGAAAAAAATTGAACAGTATTCTTTTTATCAAAGGATTTCTATAAGAACACGGATTTTTCATTTTAGTAAATGTTATTTCTACCGACGACTTGCGAAAGGCCGCTGGTGGAGGCTGGATGAGGAAAACGGAGGACTGGGATATCTGGCGCAAAATGGGGGAGACCTATGTCCAGCAGCGATACGACCCGGCGACCTTCAAAAAAAGAGCGTATTCCCTGCTGAAAGGCCGGCAACGCATTTCAGTGCCCTCTGGTATTGCAAATGTACATGGGCGGCGGTGACATTTACCATCAGATGAGCCGTTTGCTCGTTTGCCTGTTATAGTATAAAAAAAAAGCAGTGGACTGAGATAGGTTGAATAGGAAATGTTATTTTTTAATTTACTGAATAGTTTCTTATTTCTCATTAACCAAAGCACATTACTTTAATTATGAACAGGTAGTTAAACATAGTTATTATTTACTTCACCATATTTTTACTTTTCCGATCATAAAGTGGCATATTCATTGTGCAACAATACACTTATAAAAATGACAGTACGTAATTAACCACTAAAACAATATGTATTAGTAACAAAAAATATTGCCTTCAAGTTAAATTCAAAACTCGAAGCACTGTTCAAATAAATAGTTTATATAACTTACCTAAGCACATAAGCGTCGACTTGCTCGCTCTGGGTGAAGGAGATAATTTCGCAACGGACAATCTTCAATACATTTTCCCACTGGGACCTGTTAAATATAAAAGAGTTCAAATTAAGTACTTATAATTAAAAAATGACATTTTTACAGTAACTACTAAACCAGAACAAAATTATTCAAAACAAAAACGGACCAAAATTATTAAATTAAAAGAGTCCCAAAAATAATCCTATCGGTCGTTATAATTAATTCGGAAAACATTTAGCAGTAGTAGCACCATGATGATAACAATACAATTTGAAATTACGCGCGTTAAGTGTGGGCCGTACGCTGTGATGGTCAGACCAACCAGAAGCCGCAACTACGCCCAATAGCATTTAAAATAATTGAACAGCTGATCCAGAACATTCTATACACACAACAACTCTATTTTGTGTTTGCGTAAGAAAATAGAGCAGGTTATCTTGGAAAAAAAATAAAAAGAACATAGTACGAATAAGATTTGACACAAATGATGCCACAAGGTTATGTAAAACATAAGTTCAAAAAGGCGGTAACCTATATGCAATGTAGGTACTTCTAAATGTTTCAAGTTAAAATTAATGTTCTTACCTAGTTATGCGCCTTAGGTCCGCATTTTTGACAGGAGTGAACCATATCTCGATCAGCTTCTCAACACCCTCAAAGAATTGATTATTATTTTCACTATAGATATTATATTTCTGATTCAGCCATTGCGACTTGTGATTCTTAATACTCTGTACTGTTACAAATATTCAATATTATTTATTCTCACTATAACTTTCAACAAACCTAAGGGTTTAAATGTCGGAAATTGACTGACTGAACTGAAACTGAATTTATTTACGGACTGAGTGAAACAGAATTATTGGACAACGCCAGATGAAAGAAGAGATTCGCCTAGCGACGTCTCTTTCTATCAGAGCGAGCGAGTCGGCGCGGAGCGTTCGGAAGCGGCCGATACACTGGCGTTCTAGGCGGATAATATGTCTTTTTATCCACAAAATTTTGTTGTTTCACGTCATAATCAAATGAATTAGCTAATTACAGAATGTAAACCAAATAAAACGAGTTAATAGTACCTACCTACTGGCATTTATTTGGTATTTTATAAAATATTTATTGACGTTTAGAAAAGTCTCTGTGACACCTAGAGTGTTAAAAATATGAAAGGCTTTAACAATTTGTTTAACCTCATTCCATAAAGAAAGCGCCATAAAAGAAACCATACATAAAAAATCGTAAGCAAAACTCGTAAATACAGATAGTGTTCATTATAAGAACATAACAGAACACGAACCTGACAATATTTGTAATTTTGTTGTCTTGCTTTTCTGAACCTACGCGAGTAGATAAAAATTGTTGAGGACATACCAGGGGCGTTACCGCCATCTCTTAAAACAGTGTTACAATAATATTACTTCGTCTTTTCTGGCACACAAATGCTGACGTATCATACTGTTTTAAGAGAGTGGTTACCCCCCAGATTCTAATAATGATCTTCATATTACCGACATTAAATAACATAACATATTGCCACAGACATCTGAATGTACATACATATATTGTATTGGGAAATCTGTGCTTATCGCCTATTTTTTAAAAATACTGCTTTGTCGTCAGTTCCTTTACATTACTTATTTAATTATTGTTTACGTGAATGTGTTTTCCAAATATTTAGAAAAACAGTTCGAATTGTCATTGTTGTTGTACGCTCAACTAATGACGCCATAGATTTCCCATTCCGATGTCTGTGAAAGACGCTCAGTAGGGAAGCTCAACTCGAGGGCTAAACTAATGAAATGACATAAAGAATTATCGGCTAAGATAGCATTCAAGTATTACATAACGCAATTTTTGAAGATTTTTGACCCCCCCTCCTCCTCTTGTAACGCACCGTAACGTTTTTCTATACTCCCCCTCCTACTCTCTAAACCTTACGTAACATTCAAGTGTCTATTTTTACCCTAAATTCGCAAAAAAGTTTGTTACAGATTTTATTTACAATACAATCTAAGGATTCCCCGTGAAATATAAACAAAAAGGTTTGCCAACTTGCGAGAACAAATCAAAAATGACGACCAGACTTATACAATCAATGGATTCCCCGTAAAACGTTAATGAAAAGGGTTGCCAATTTTAGAGTTTTAATTCCTTAATTTTTTATTTTAAAAAACAAGTTACGTAACTGTTACAAAAAACTTGGTATGTAGGTTATCTAAGTTTAGTATAAAACCAACAAATAATTTTCTACAACACCACCAATGAAACTCAATTCATATCACATTAAAATATGGAATAGATTATAACTTAACTTTTTCTGTCCCTATGAATGCTTAAATCTTTAAAACTACGCAACTGATTTTGATGAGTTTTTTAAATAGATAGAGTGATTAGGTCGCTGGTGGAGGCTAGAGATGTGAACCGATTACAAATTTTGACACCGGTTTATACCGATTACTTATTTTAAAAAACCGGTTTTTTTAAAAGTAGTCTGAAATATGGGACGCGGAGTCTCAGTTGATTTTTCTTGATTTGTGCCTGTGGACGTTCCCTGTGTCTGTGTATCACCTGACTGATAATCTACTTAATTCGATTCTGTAATCGGTTTTTAAAATGAGAACCGGTAATTATCGGTTTAAACAAAAACCGGTTTTTTAAAGGTTTTTATGAAACCGGTTCACATCACTAGTGGAGGCTGTATGAGAAAAGCGGAGGACCGGGATATCTGGCGCATAATTGTGAAACCTATGTCCAGCAGTAAATTGCGATAGGTTGAAGAAAGAGATAGAGAGTGATTAGAGAAGAAGGTTTAAATGTTGAATAAAATTCACCTATAATAATCGAGAATTACTGTTACTTTGAGGTTTCTAATGTGTTGTCGTAAAGAATTGCGAAGCTGGGGTGGGCCGCTAGTGATAAGGGTTGGATTTCTTCAACCTATCCCAGTCCAAAGTCCTAATTCCAAGGCAGGATATCTGGTGCAAAATGGGGGGATTTTGCACCAGATATCCCGGTCCTCCGCTTTCCTCATCCAACCCCTAACAGCGACCTTTAACAAGTCGTCGGTCCATCGGGCATCCGATGCTACGATTGCCAAGACGCGGTCTCCACTCCAGGTCTCGTCTGCTCCAACAGCCATCAATTCTGCGACATACGTGACCAGCCCACTGTCACTTCAACTTGCTGATCCGGCAGGCTATGTCGGTCACTTAGTTCCCTTACTGATTAAATGATTTCTGATCTTATCCCTACGAGAGACCCTGAGCATAGCTCGCTCCATTGCGCGTTGAGTGACTTTGAACTGGTGTACCAATCCCCCAGTCAGTGTCCATGTCTCAGCTGCATATGTTAGCACGCATTGCTCAAAGACTTCATCTTTAAGCATTGTGGAATTGTTAACGTTAGAACATGATGTAGTGTACCAATTTTTTTTGTTTCAATACTTTTAATGTATGAGGAACCCCAAAATATAAATACATCTTTTTTTGACAAACATATTACAGTTCACAGAATTTAAATACTTACAAAGTTTCAACAATAAAGTTCTTGTGATTTCATAGAAGAGGATGTAAATATGACTGACATGATGTTTGTCTGTCTGACCATATAAAAAAAAATGGCACACCAAAAGGTACTGTGTACATTATGCATAAAACAAAATACAAATTCATATTTATATTTTTTTATGTTAAGAAATAAGAGGAAAGTATCCACATTCTACTGACAAATATTACTAAAAAATATGTTATAACATGGGTCATAAGTCTTCAAATGATGCAATTAAGTTATGCAGTCGCCCATTTTCCACTTTTCTTATAGGCTTGTACTTAGGTTTAACTATTGGAATCACAGGTATTAAATCACTATCTCTTTCATCTTCACAAAAGTCTTCTATATTGGGTTCCAGATCTCTTTTTGTAGCAGTATTGATATTTAAATGTTTTCTGTCCCGTCTTGTTTTCAAGTCATCGACAGAAGCATTTAGTTCTATAAGGTTCTTGTAAATTTTGTCATTAAAGTGAAAATTCAGTTTCTTTGTCACCTGTAAAAGAAAGAAGTGATATAAACAATATCAATTGTAATAACTACTTTTCAATGAAAATAGTTAATTGCTCATTACACATCAACTAAGACTACTAAAAAAAAACTATCCAATCCAGCCAGCCCACAAAGTTAGCCTTAATCAAGCTTCATTTGCAAGTACATATTACACATATTAGCTGGGATCTTCTATATAACTAAGTAAGTAAATAAGATATATATCATATGAAATTCATCATCATCTCATTAAACGTTCCCACCGAGAGGCACGAGCCTACCCGTATAGGGTGATAAGGCCTTAGTCGTCCACGCGGGCCCAGTGCGGGTTGGACGACATACGAAATTGATGTTTATTATTTTAAATAATACCATAATTCTTACTTTTGTACTGAGCTGGCATATCTCGGCTTCGTCTAGAGGTGCAGACGGAAAGGACTTCTTTACGTCAGACAAATAATTTGCTAATGCTTCACTTGAACATAATGAAGGTTTATCTAATTCATGCTCCTTTTGAGAACTTGATGTTCTTACACTGCAAGGTAAAATAGAAGAACATCCCATATCCAGAACTGCCGATTCTTTGCGAGGTTTAACTTTACTTTCAAAGTTTCTAACGAGCGTCTTCTTCACCTTGTCATTTCGCTGTCTGTGCATAATAAAAGAATATAATAAACAAAAAATATATTAACTCATTACTTTACAAACCGGCCCAAATAGGTAACTCTAAATTTTTAAAGCAACAAATTATAGTATAAAATTAATAATTAAAATATAAAATTTTCTTTGGATTCGTTTGAAATGTTCGAATTTGACAGCAGTAGCTTTTTTATATTAGTTACCTTTGGAACAGGGTAAGGTCGTACGTTAAACTGCCTAGTCAGCAGTAAATATTCTTTCGCTTGATTGATGAAGAAATGAGTGATGATATGATATGATATGATGATGAATGATATAACTTTTTAAGAAAACTTGATGATGTGATGTTTGCACTGTTTTTATTTATCTTCACTAGTTTCATTTACCCCTTTTGCAACTTCATCGATCATCATACGAAAATGTCATTGTCAATGTCAAATCATACATATACCTGTCGTCGTTTCCGTCGTCGCGTATTTTCATTGTCAATTTATTCATTTTCATTATAATAAAAATTATACAATTTAGCCACAAAATTAGATCGCAAATCGTGTAACTAGTTAAACTTCTCCGTTTAATTACTAAATACAACACTATTCGTAAGCTTTACTGTGATATTTAGAAAAAATATGTCAAAATATTTTGATGAATTTTGTGTAAGACTTTGATTTTTTCATGGAAATGCATATTTCACGTTTTTCACAACATTTGTATTGTAATTTATTAATGTTTTCTCTTTAGAATCCTGAAAATTTGCCAGTTGAGCAACTTTTCATATCAGTTAAAAACTCTGGGGTTGTGCAGAACATCAAAGCACTTGTGAGTATGAACATATTTTTTATCGTGTTATTGTGTGGTTACTGCTATTTTATTAATATGGTCATAATTCCAGCCGAACAGTCCACTGCTGGAATAAGATCCACTAAATGCATTTTAGTTTCAGTTCAAACTTAAACCTTTAATAGCAACTTAGTGATAAATAGTGCTTAAAGTAGTTTAAGTTTACTTTTCTTTACTGAAGTATACATAAGTAATACGCATTTGTTTGGCATTTATTTTGATTACTTCTTTTTAATCCAATTATATTGTAATCTGCCTGGATATTCAATTTAACAATGAATAAATTCTAATATATAAGTATAAATAATTTAGAAAGGACTTTAGTATCATTATGTGTTGTTATTGTTTTTTCGGAGGTGGGGAGCGAAGGGGGGGAACACAGAGAGCCCCCCTGCAAAAGGGGGGGTTGCAGAAACTCCCCCTTTATGAGAAAAAAAATATTTAAAAAATAAAATTAGTAACACTTTTAAATCAAAATAGAATGTTGAGTCCCCCTAATTTGGAGAGCAGGCGGCTGAGATAACCCCCTCTCCCCTTAGAAAAAAATTCATTTCACATTTCACAAAATTGTTTGTTTTTATATAAAAAACATTGCTTCTGGCGCATCGCCGGCCGCTGCCGCGGCACACTTGCTACGCTCGCTCGGCTCGCGCGTATTTGGTCACAGTTCTAACCTAACCAAACCTAGTGATAACTATACTCTGTAGACTGTTAATATTCTTCTTGAATTATTATATTAGCACAAAATGGTGGATTACGTTTTGTTCATGAGAAATAAAAAAAACTAAAACTTTTGTTTTTCTATATAAAAGCCGCAAAATGCTACTTAGCCTATTTTTTAAAAGTCACATGGATAATTGAAAGAGAATAGCTACATTAACAATATTTACTTATTTTCTAAATAAAATTTGGTCAGATGCTTGGAAACGTCAAAATTACTCAATATGGCGTAAAAATAACCCAACCACTCCTGTTTTTTGTAAACTTCTTGAAAAGTATTAGTTTCCGCAGATTCAAACTTCACAGGATTACATGTTATATCAAGATATATTACCAAAAAGAAATGATGGTCCTAGCTGACCGTAATGATACTAAAGACGAGCCATAATTTATCCAATGTATTGACAACTTCATAAATCAGGAAAGTGATATTCAGTATCGGAATTAGTGGTGACTGATACTTACAGGTACCCCATCTGGTTGTAAGTGGAACTTTTGCTATCATCACTCACTGGAAAACATCACCCTGAGAAAGGGACCATTCAATATTGCAGTATAACATAAAATGTCCAATCACAGCATCCACTAACTTGACCACCCATCATCTGGGAACACAGCTATACTAAAATCATAACTATTATGACATGAGAAATTGTGTAAATAGGCTACCTATGCTGATTTGTTTATTAATGTTATTTGGAACACTTATAATGTAAAAAGTACTTGATAATAAAAATATAGAACCATAATATGGTTGGTGGTTTGCTTATAATTACAAAATGTAATAAATTATTATAATAAAAAAATAAAAACATCTAAAAACTTCAAACAACAAAGAATTTGGCATGGTAAAGTACGAATCTGTAAATAAAACTTCTTGGCATACTCTCTCTCTTCAACCTATTGCAGTCCACTGCTGGTCATGGTCTCCCCCATTTTGTGCCAGATACAAAATACTATACTTAGCATGAAACATTTTTTTTTATTAGTTAGTTTCATATTGTTTTACAGGACTATTAATTTGATGATATTGTTTTACAGGACCCATACTGGGTGGAAAATTTAGAGCTGGCAATATATGAAAGGCCACCATCTGATAATAAGTTGGTGCTAGGAGCTGTTGATGCGTGGAAAATTAAGGCTGAGGTGTACATTACTAATTTAAAATGGCTTTTAGGATTGCAGCATCACAAGTTAGTACAGGTGTTTTATAAGATTATAAAAAAACTATAAACATTTTTTTTGGTGAATGATTGCTAATATACTCCAAAAAAATTCTTATTTTTAAATATTTTTTTTTACAAATACTTTTGAATTGTCAATTGTTATTTTTATTACTCAAGTTTGTAAATAATTATGATGGACCTAGACTCAAAATGTTGTAATTCCGCATTATAAAGTATCGCAATTTTTCTCTCTTATAGTCTTTACAATATTTTTTTTACTTTAATTATGTAGTTCAGTATTTGTCATTATAGTTCAATGTTTATGTATAACATTCATGTTTTTTCACAGGTTCTGGAGTACAGTGTTGTTTCATCCAAAATGTATGGACTCACTAGTGTCATTTCTCCAAGAGGCAAACCCTCCATACATTCCGCCACATGAAAATAGGGAGGTACAAAAGCTCTATGCCGAAATAAGAAGACTTGTTCTAGTTGTTTTCAGCAGATTAGTAACTAATAAAGAAAGTAAGGTAAATATAAATATTAACATACAGCTTGACAGCTTCACATGACAATTGGCGAGAGAGATGGCTCTCAGCCGAAAAAAATTATGCAACGCGCCGAGCAAGAGTGGGACGTCAACCTCGGCTAGGGCGTTGCAGGGGAGGCTAGGTCACCTAGTATAAGTTTGGGGAGAAAAGCAACCGGGCACGTCCCGTTAACGTGAATTGGGACTGAATCAATGAACTCTTTTAAACTCTACATAATACATAATAATAATCCACAGACATTCACACAACGCCATCTAGCCCCAAACTAAGCATTAGCCTGTAATATGGATACTAAACAATGATAAACATACACATGATACATAGAAATCACCCAAACCAATACAAACAGACATGTTCATGCACATAAATGTTTATACTGACCGGAGATCGAACCCGGAACCCACAGTGTAAAATCCGACGTCTCAACCATTACTCCAGATGGGTCGACATAATATGTGGATCAACTTACTCAACCTTTCAATAATAAAAGGTGTGATTTTAGTCTCTAGTAGTAACAGAAATGAACAACATGTTTTGTCATAATATCCTTCTCATTTCCTTAACCAGATTATTAAGCTTTGCAATCATAGTATTGTTTGCTATAAAAAAAACAATGTTTTTTTATTCCAGTCCCAATGGATGAGCAAGGAATTTATGGCGGAAATCCTATACAACAACTTTGTGTTCACAATTCCCATCATATGGGACCTTTGTCTCGTGTATGGCGTGGACAATAGTAGGCACGTGGCGAGAATGCTTGACAGTGTTTTTAGTATACAGCCGAAGTACGAGAACGATGCGGTAGCCGCTGTATCGTTCGTCAAAGAGGTAATTTATTTATTTATTATTACATCAATTCATAATTTCGTACATATTTACCCATAGCTAAGCTGTGCGGGATGGCGTTATAATTGTACAGGACGGTCTGGACGTTCACCTGATGGTAAGTGATACGCCAGACCATGACAGAGCGGCATTAAAGGAGACCAACAACTGATAGACAGTTATTATTCTCCATCAATGCCGCACTGCGCCCGTCACCCGAGACAACAGATGTTAGGTCTCTTGTACCCGGTAATTTCACTAGCTACGGTGCCCTCATCCCGAAACACAAAAGTGTATAACACTCCTGTTGCACGGGATGATATCTGGCACTGCGGTGGTCCTACCTAGACGACTCAGTATCGAGTCTACCACCTAGTAAAATCACCTCTCACCTCATCACCTAGGCTGATGTTGAATACCTTAGATAAACAATTCACAAAGTAGATGCAAAATCTCAAAAAGTGACCACGGTATAATTATGCCCATTGTGTCAGTTGGCAGAACTTTCATACATAGTCTCGTCGCTTGCAGTCATGTCATAGTGACATAGTAGTGTGCTCGTGCTTTTGCATTGTACCCTTTCAATGACGCGTTAAGGTCAAAATTAAAATGAATAATTTTATGTTAGAGCGTCGGTGGCTCAGTGGTGTGGACTGTCCCCTTCCTACCGGGAGGGCTAAGGTTCAAATCCCGACACGTACCAATGTATTTTCGAATTTTCGAAAAATATATGTACGTTATCCGACGCTCTTGCGGTGAAGGAAAACATCGTGAAGAAACCTTCATGCACGCCTGCGAAGAGATTCGAAGGTTGTGTGTGAAGTCGTCCAATCCGCACTGGGCCCGCGTGGACGACTAAGGCCTAATCACCCTATACGGGTAGGCTCGTGCCCCTCGGTGGGGACGTTTAATGAGCTGATGATGATGAATTTTATGTTATAAATATGACAATAACTGTTGGTTGTGGTTTCTTCTTGATGCACATTTAATTAGTTTATTATTTATCCAAGAAAAATTGCTCTGTAATCAATCCGGCATTTTTCGACCATCTGTTCATCCTAATTTTCTAACTAGGATGACCCCTTATGCATGATAAATATATGACTTATTTTTCTTCAGGCTTTCAAGTATATTATACTACAAGTAAATAAAGATTACGACAGCGAAGAGCCGCCGAACCTTCCAGAATCTTTTAAAGGGTTTAGCGAGATCAAACGACCTTCTAGCTCAAAGAATGCGGACACACTGACGCCAGAGGACCTCCAAGACCTGTTATACATTTACTGGACACCGCCATGACCTTGAGGTTTTGTGGAGGCCTACCGAATAGTGTTAGGATATTTAAGAAAACTAATTTATTTTAAGGTACTAAACCAAACACTGTATGAATGTAATATTATGAGAGCAATAAACCATTTTATTATTATTATTATTATTATTACTATGTTTTGATTAAAACTACACATATATATCTCTCTTCAACTTATCGCAGTCCCCAGCTGGACCAATCTGCGCCAGTTATCCCGGTCCTCCGCTTTCCTCATCCTGATCTATCAGCGGTCTTTCGCAAGTCGTCGGTCCATTGGGCTGAAGGGCTTCCTACGCCCCGCTTGCCTAGACGTGATCTCCACTCCCGAACTTGTCTGCTCGCATATCAAATCTTTGTGTAAATAAGTTTATTTGTTTATTCAAACAAACATGCCAGCTTACAGAAAGGTCCAACACGCCGACAAGTCAAACAAAACGGTCGTCACAACAAATATTAAAATAAATTAAACTAAGAATAATAAAATAAAATTAGAATACAATAAATGCTTAGATTATGTCAATTGAAAAACACACACAATAAAAAGGTTAAATAAATGTGTAGTCAAATTTATGACACAAATGTCATTTGTGTCATAAATTTGACTACACATTTTGTAACTGTGTTATATTTTATCCTTTTGTGAAGAACTGTAATATTTTTTTATTTTTTTTTCATTTTCAGTGTAGTACAAGTATACGAATACGCAGTACCGGCGTTATACGAGCGGGCGCGCGAGGCGGGACTCGAGTCCCTGGAGTCTAACATAGACACGGTCCGCGCTGAACTCATCGACGTCTTCAGGGAAGTGCTGGCTGTGTACAAGAATCGCATATTTAGCGGCGAGTGAGTTTTTTTATTACCTATTTTAACCTTTTGACCGCCAGAGATGCATATAGATTTTTCATTGTGTCTGTATCCGATGATCCATGTGGTGTAAGTGGTAGAGATGTCGGCTCTTACATAAGGGTTCCGGGTTCGATCCCCGGGAAGTACAAACATTTGTGTGCATTAACATGTCTGTTTGTTTGTTTGGGTATAATATGTATGTATTTACAAAATTAAATATATAAGTATGTTTATCCATTGTTTAGAACCCAAAATACAGGCTTCACGCATAACTTGGCGCTAGATGGCGATGTGTGAATGTCAGTGGATATTTATTTATCATCTGGCGATATCTGATGATACCTGACGATATCTTGGAAAAAGGGGAATACCTATGTCCAGCAGTGGACTGCGTTACAATCAAGAGAGATTATCTAAGTTCGTTAATATATTAATAGTATTTAAAGAAAATCAATCAATATAAAAATTATGCGCAGCTGCCTGAGGTCGACCTGATGTGGGGCGAGGCTGGTGTTAAAATACAATATAAGGTGTAATTTATAACAATAAACTAACTAAGTGCACTATCACGAAGAAATATCAACCAAAAAAATGTCCGAGCCGCTTGACACATGCTACATTTAAGACATAAAATTATTCATTAAAATTTTGATCTTAACGCGTCATTTAAAGGGTACAAAATCAAAAGCACGAGCATACTACAATGTCGCTATGACATGTAGCGAGCGACGTAATTATGCTCAATAAGGGCATAATTTTGCCGCGACCACTTTTCGAGTGAGATTGTGCATTATCATCATCATCATCAGCTCATTAAACGTCCCCACCGAGGGGCACGAGCCTACCCGTGTAGGGTGATTAGGCCTTAGTCGTCCACGCAAAACCTTTGAATTTCTTCGCAGGTGTGCATGAAGGTTTCCTCACGATGTTTTCATTCACCGTAAGAGCGTGATAACGTACATATATTTTCGAAAATTTGAAAACACATTGGTACGTGTCGGGATTTGAACCTCAGCCCTTCCGGTAGGAAGGCGACAGTCCACACCATTGAGCCACCGACGCTCGTGAGATTGTGCATTTGGTTAGTTTATTATCTAAGCCTGGTAAGTAATTAAAATCTGCATCCACCCAACAGGGGCAGTATATCGAGCCACGTAGAGGAATACCTGTCAGTGATGATGGACGGTTTGTCGGAGCGGTTGCTGGTTCGCGACTACCACGCCTGCTATCCGATACACGACGACATCGAAATGCTGCGCCAAGCTTACCCTGATATGTATCCTTTGAAGATGTATAAACACAAGTTTTTCTCTCTTCTTAAGTAGCCTTTTTTAATTTATTTTTTTGGTCTGTCAACTGTTATTACACCATTACATGAGTACTTATAGAGCGTCGGTGGCTCAGTGGTGTGGACTGTCGCCTTCCTACCGGGAGGGCTGAGGTTCAAATCCCGACACGTACCAATGTATTTTCGAATTTTCGAAAATATATGTACGTTATCCGACGCTCTTACGGTGAAGGAAAACATCGTGAGGAAACCTCCATGCACGCCTGCGAAGAGATTCGAAGGTTGTGTGTGAAGTCGTTCAATCCGCACTGGGCCCGCGTGGACGACTAAGGCCTAATCACCCTATACGGTTAGGCTCGTGCCCCTAGGTGGGGACGATTAATGAGCTGATGATGATGATGTTGATGAGTACTTATTAGACTCCTAAATAACAGTTCACGCTAAATATACAACTAATGAAAGACAAACACAACGTGGATATTACAACTAGATATTGATTACTATACTTATATTACATTTATTAAAAATAATTAACAACAACCTATCATGATAAGAAATTTCATATTGCTTTTCGATTTCTACTTAAATTGTCTCTTTTTAATGTCATATATTCATTTATATTTCATTTATACGTCGGTCGCTCATTGGTGTGTACCACAAACATCAGAATATACATTAGACTGGACAAGCCGCCAAGTTTATAGGCAGTCCCAGTGTCGCAATTTCTTTTCGGTTCTTACCTGTGAAAAGTTATTATATTTCTTGGTAAATTTACTGATTCATTGCGATGATGGCATGTTACAATTGCACAGGATGGCATTTTGGGAAAAAACGGTAATTTCTTCTAATATTCATGCGTCTTGACTCGTCGCACAGAGTGTAAACTGGTAGCCAGTGTATGCTCGTTGAGCTTACAGTTGTCGCACTTTAAACGCGGCTTGCCCCATCTCCTGTATTGGCAAATCTGTGTGTGTACTGTTGCCGATTTGGAGGGCTGGTTGAATCCCGCTACGTACCAAAGTCTTTTCGAATTTCCGAATTTATATGTACGTTTATCCGAAACACTTACGGTGAAAGAAAACAGCGTGAGAAATCCTGCGCGCACCTGCGAAGAGATTTAAAGGGTGTGCGTGAAGTCGGCTAATTCGCACTCTGCCCGCGTGGACGACTTAGGTCTAATCACCCTTTACGGGTAGGCTCGTGCCCCTCGGTGGGGACGTTATTGAGCTGATGATGAACTAACTTTTATATATCCATACTAGAATGTTCTAATGTGATGCACCAAGACTTAAAATGTTGTAATGCCGGACTATGAACCATCTCAATTTTAGTTCAGAATAATTTTCAATTCGTGTTATTATTATTACGTTATTTGTAACAGTGACATTAATCCTTAACAATAAAACAGTGATACTGTAAAGACTGATTTTATTCTACAAGCAATATACTCAAGCCTCGACGAGCCGATACCAGAAAGCGCATTAAACAATGAACCACTGACCAACGGCCATGTTGAAACCATAGACAGCACTGCACCGACCAAAGACAACGAAATACCGGACAATATTAAAGAGGAATCCCTCATTAGTGAAGTGAAAGACATTCTACCACATTTAGGCGATGGATTCATATTGAAATGTTTGCATCACTATGGTTTTAATTCGGCGAGAGTGATTAATAGTATATTAGAAGATAACTTAGCGGAACCTTTGAAAGGTGCGACTGATTTTTTTATGTACTTTATTATTTTTTTAATTGATACTATTGTGTCTGATGACAGTGATTAGATAAATTGAGGCTGAGGCTAAATGGTGTTGCCTTTTCAAAGTCAAAGTCAAAAACATTTATTTCAAATTAGGCTTACAAAAAGCAATTATGAACGTCAAAAAAATATACAAAAATATAATAAAAAACGATTAAAATACTAAACTAAAAATATGAGTTTGGATGCTTTGAAAAAAAAAGCGCTTCAGTGGTTTTGATTCGGAGGGTGCAGGTTCAAATCCCACCACGTACCATTGTGTTTTCGAATATTCGAAATTATATGTACGTTATCCGACGCTCTTGCGGTAAAGAAAACATCGTGAGGAAACCTGCGCACGCCTACCAAGATTCAAGGGATGTGCGTGAAGACAGCCAGTCCGTACTGGGCCCGCGTGGACGACTAAGGCCTATACACCCGCCACGGGTAGGCTCGTGATCCTCGGTGGGGCGTATAATGAGCTGATGATGATGATGTTTGTATATCATGTCATTACTGCTTCTGTGGTCGTAGGTTCGAATCCCACGGGGAGACCGCGTTGTTAAAGTCACTTTGTGCGATTTTTCCCAGTTTAATGAGCACATTACAGGCTGAATCATTCTCTAAAAACATTATCTAAAAAAGTGTTGGATAGCACGACCACTTGAGTGACTAACCCCAAAAAAGATACCAATCTTACACGAAAGTATAATCACTTCAATAATAATAATAAATATCCACAGACATTCACACCGCGCCATCTAGCCCCAAACATAGCCTGTAATATGGATACTAAACAACGGATAAACATACTTATATTCTTTTTTATTTGTAAATGCATACATATTATACATAGAAAACACCCAGACCATAACAAACAGACATGTTCATGCACACAAATGTTGGTACTGCCTGGGGATCGAACCCGGAACCCTTGGTTGGTAAAAGCCATCATCTCAACCATTACACCAGATGGGTCGTCAATAATAGTAAGAGCCGCCATTATCACCAGGTCTCGATCAGAATATGCCAATAATTCCCGAGGATCCTGTCGACAAGAAGTTCCTGGAGACCGGCATCCAAAGGTTGAACGTGTTCGATGGGGACGAGTTCGATATAATGACGCGCGATGACGTCGACCTGACGCGGGTGCATATCGGCAAACGGAAAGATAGACATCGCGATTTGGGAGCGTTGCTTAATGATAAAACCGAAGTGAAGAAAATGGCGGACATTTATAGTAAATATAAGTAAGTCAGATTTTGCATTACTCTACTACTATACTGTCTACTTATATAACTTAGCTTAACACAATTTTCTTATATTTTATTATGTATAATACGGATTGGATAATCGTGCTGTTTACACATAAAAATGAAAAATATTTATTTTCAGTTCATCCTACAAGGATACATATAAATATAACGCAGTTACACAATTCATAGAACTTCATGTACTCCACTATGATAGTGGGTACCATTGGATCAGTAGCCCTGGACTCCACATTAGGATTCCCTGTGTTGTGGAGGCCAGTGTCTTCCCATGTATGTCCAAATTTTATTGAATGCGTGCGTGTAAATATATATGGTGTGCGTGTGTACGTGCGCGTGTGTGTATGGTGGTGTGTGTGTGTGTGTGTGGTGTGCGTGTGAATGTGTGTTTTCGCCTTGTGGGTGTAATTGTGTGATGGAGTAATGAAATGAGACATGCTTTTGGGGTACTCCCGGAAATCTTAAAACCATATTCAATGTTTAAATTGTATTTACTGTAATGCTGTTTTATGTATCAAATAAATAAATGAAATTTAATTAGACGATATTAAGACAAATATTAATATACCTATCTTACTGCGTGTTCGTCGAACATCCTATATTTTCGAAATTGTTTGTAGATTCATAAAAAATAGAAATAACAATAAGTAATGGTTCCGAAGTATCGTACGATTTATTTAGAACTCGTAGTATCTTTAAGAAATAAAATTGATGACGTCGTGGAAGTTAAGGTTTCCAACAGTTTATAAAACGTTTTCCCGAATGATATAATGTTGCGCTGGTACAGTTTGCGGGTTTAAGCTTCAAGAAATAAAATAGAGTAAAAAAGGTAATAATAAAACTACCGGGTATATGAGACAACATCCGTTGTCTCGGGTGACAGGCGTGGGGCGGCATTGGCGGCGATTAGTCATAGGCATGCAGGTAGATGATATGACGTAGGCATCCGCTACGAAAGGTTTTTAATTAATGCTACCCCTAAGTGGATAAAATAGGGGATGAAAAAGAATATTATTTAACATGAGCGGAGCCATGGGCAAAAGCTATTATTAAATATTTATTACAATAAACATGTCTTACTTTTGCCTCAAAGCGGGATGTTTGGATGATGATGATGTTTCCAGCCTGGTGTGCGATGAAGAGGCGATGTACTCGGACGAGTACGACGACACGTCAGTCTTTTTAAATTATTGATCACAATGATCAACAACTCGTGTCACTCTGGGACATGCTTTCCTGCTAGGGTGACGCACATTAATTTGCTTTATATAATTATTTTGATAACAAATAATATGATACTGTACAAAACACAATTTTTTGAATAGAGTGACTTCTTAGTTTCTTGCTGGATTATTTTCAGTGGAAAACTACCGTCCGAACCCCACTGGTAGCTTCATTTAACATTCATAAGTGTTCTGTAAGGACCTAGATTGAATAAACACTTTTCATCTCATTTCAATGAAAATGTTTTTCTATCTACGCTGTCTGGGAAGGCGTGTGCCTTGAAGTGGTATGATGATGTTTCCAGCCTGGTGTGCGATGAGGAGGCGATGTACTCGGACGAGTACGACGACACGTACGACTCGGACGCCCCCGCCGCGCCCGCGCCTGATGATGGCGGCCGGCCGTTCGTCACTCCGAGGGCTTTGATGCAACATGTTAAACGTGAGGTAAGGCTCATTTTAATTCTAAATCGACCACCCATTTGGTGTAGCGGTTGAGACGTCGGCAACTACACCAAGGGTTCCGGGTACGATCCCCGGGCAGTACAAACATTTGTGTGCATGCACATGTCTGTTTGTATTGGTCTGGGTGTTTTCTATGTATAATATGTATGTATTTATTAAAAAAAACATGTTTATCCGTTGTTTAGTATCCATATTACAGGCTAAAGACTAGATGGCGCTGTGTGAATGTCAGTGAATATTTATTTTCTAGGACGATACTCAAGCGTTTAACCTTTACATAAATAGAGTTAGAAAGGGATTGTGCTACCAATGATAAATAGCTACAACGAGCCGTCATAGCTTGATGAAGGGTTATTTATTAAGACTATTATTACTGGTTTATCTAGCCGCTTATGCCATTTAGAAAAGTTGTTTTCTTAACCAAGTTTGAAGCAATGCATTTTGTCAAATAGGTCGTTTTACCAACGATGATGTTTAAAACTATTCTTTTTCTTACATGATCATCATTATCAATATGTCCACTGCTGAACGAAGGCCTCCTCTAATGATTTCCACGCAGGCCGATTCCTAACAGTTGACATTCATTTCTGACTTAATGCTATGATTCTATTTTTCATTATTTTGTCAAAGAATGGGATCCTGATTTACAAGAAAATTTATTAAGATCGACTAAGATAATTTTCATTCCAAGGGTGGGAATTTACAATTTAACAAAATCTTTACATTTGAAATCCCCTAGGAGGAATCCGAGGAAGAAGTTGAAGAGAGCGTAGAAGAGAAACCTGGCAGCAGTAGAGGAGCAGAACCTAGAAACAGACTGGACTTTTGCGTGAATCCTGGAGATACGAGCTCGTCGGAAGCTGCGTATAGTGCAAGGCGCGGGAGGGCCGGGGACCGCCCTCAGGCCAGGTGTGACTTCATCAACATCAGCTCATTAAACGTCCCCACCGAGGGGCAGAGCCTACCCGTGTAGGTGCTTAGGCCTAAGTCGTCCACGCGCCCAGTGCGGATTGGACGACTTCACACAACCTTTGAATCTCTTCGTAGGCGTGCATGAAGGTTTTCCCAAGATGTTTTCCTTCGCCGTAAGAGCGTCGGATAACGTACATATAATTTCGAAAATTCGAAAACACATTGGTACGTGGCGGGATTTGAACCTCAGCCCTCCCGGTAGGAGGGCGACAGTCCACACCATTGAGCCACTGACGCTCGAGGTATGACTTATTTTTATTTATATATTTGGAAGACCAACAGCTTCAAAACAGTATAAAAAAATCACAATAAGCCAATTACAGGTCTTCACTTATAGCTCTCATATTATAGGTCTTTATTTATTTATTTTATTTCGTATTCCTGAATATTATATACTTATTGAATTTAGAATTCTGCGTACGTAAAAGGGTATATTCTGCGAAAGGGGCATTCTGCGAAAGGAGAATTCTTCGAAAGGACCATTTTGCGATCAGGGGATATTTTGCGAAAGGACTATTTTGCGATCAGGGGATGTTTTGCAAAGGGACATTCTGCGAAAGGGGAATTCTGTAAAGGGAACTGGCGACCAGGGGACATTCTGCGAAAGGACCATTTTGCGATCAGGGGATATTTTGCAAAGGGACATTCTGCGAAAGGGACATTCTGCGAAAGGGAACTTTTGCGAAGAGGGGACATTCTGCGAAAGGAACATTTTGCGATCAGGGGATATTTTGCAAAGGGACATTCTGAGAAAAGGACATTTTGCGAAAGAGCTCTCGGTTCCACTAATTTTCTTGGTATTCCGGTTCAACTTTAATGTTATTGGTTTGAAATAGTAATATAAAGTAGAATGAATTCATTCTTCTTCGTTACCAGTTAAAATTTACCACAAACATAACGAATGAGTGCATTAGTATACTTTAGCAGAATTTTAAAATTAACAGAATTTTGGTCATTTGACTAAGGTTGGCTAGACTTAACAAAACATATTGATTTGTTAATGCTTCCTCAGGAACGCGGATGTGGTGGGTAAGCCCAAAGGTCAAGGGCAAGAGAAGGACGTGCTCCACAACAGAGATAAGAAAGAGAAAAACAAATCCGCTAGAGGGAACCACAATCGGCGGCAGGGGGCGCAGTGGAAGCGAACTCAAGGGCTTTTGCCCTCGTAAGGATTATACAAGAATTTTTTTGTCATCTTATTTGCGAACCCTTATATGATACTTATGAAGTTCATTACAACTGTCATTGAAATTATTTACATATCGAACCATCTATTTTTAGGTTTTACGGTTTTAAAAAAGTTGTAATTTTTTAATAATTACGGTCGAATTTTGAAGTCGGTTAAAAAGTTATAAAAACTGCGTCACTTGATATCCTAAAACTGTGACGTCATAATGTCATAGACAAATGTATGGTAATATGAGATATCTCAATTTTTTTAGGCCTTCTTGCACAACATGGCTATGTTATATTATTTTTATATATCTTCTGTATCATCGTCATCATCATGCGACCCATGTGGTGTAATGGCTGAGACATCGCCTCTTACACCGATGGTTCCGGGCTCGATACCCGGGCAGTACAAACATTTGTGTGCATGAACGTGTCTGTTTGTTTGTCCGGTTGTTTTTTATGTATTGTATGTATGTATTTATTAGACAATTATTATTCGTCAAGGCCGCACTGCGCCCGACACTCGAGATAACAAATTTTACGTCCCCTTTACCCGGTAATTTTACTAGGTTCAGTGCCCTCTTCCCGAAATGCAGAATTGCAAAACACTCGTATTTCACGGGATTATATCTGGCACTGCGGTGGTACCTACCTAGACGACTCAGTACCAAGTCTACCGCCTAGTAATCCTAGTACATCTATTTTATTTAACATTGTAAATCTATGATCGACCCAGTGTATTGTGCCTTTTACGGTAGATTTAGCAAATGTGTTCGGTCCTTGGTTGACTACATTTATTTATTGTTAATTTATTTGTATATATTCATTTGTATTATATACAGTAGTATTGTACAGTAATTGTAAACTTTAACACAATTATGCTTAAGGTTTATTATAATTACAGGGTACACTAGTTGGATTCTATAGATGGATAAACACTTAGGCCTCTTGACAGCGTTTGCTACATACCCCGCGCTATCTTAATCCGGCACTGCTGGTTCGGGGTTGGCCAACCCTTATTTCCCTTTACATGGACCGGACGCTAAAAGAGAACTATTCCGTCCCATCGGCCCTCGGTGCTATGTACTATGTGCCCTCTCCACTGCCACTGTTTGCTAACCGTGTATAATTATAAAAGGCTATCTTTAGCTGCGTTTATATGTCATTATCATTTTGATTTATATGTGCGCTATATGTACCGGAAAATCGTTAAAGTAAAAAAAAAACTTGTATTATCTGTAGATCGAGGTGGCCTAAATTTTTGTTAAAAAAACAATATGTATATATAATATTTTGGTAAGATAAATGTATATATTATTAAAGTATAGAAGCAAACTAAGTGATTATACTGCGTTAATAAGTTATTGTAATATTTGTACATTGCAGTATTGAGTAACATTGTAAAATAAATACATGTAATAAAAAACCATAGAGAATTTCTTTTTGTTTTATTTGGTAACACAACCATAGAAAAAGCGTGTTTAATGTTGTATCTCAATTTCACCTTAAACTGCCTTGGTAGAAATACTTTTAGAGTGCCTAAGGGTGAGCCAGAGGTATTGGTAACTGTGACTTAACATCTTGACGTCACAGTTCGGAGAACTAGTTGGAGGTACTAAAGCATACTATAGCATTTGCTTGGCAACTGCGCTATAGTTCCTTTTTGTATTGTTTCTTACCATCAGGTGAGCTGTCTGCTCGATTGATAAGTTTTTTATGTTACGAAGTGAAAACGACGGTCAGGACGCTCTCCTGATGGTAAATGATGCGCTTGACCATGACATAGCGGCATTTAAGGAGACCAACAACTGTTATTATTATTCTCCATTAATGCCGCACCAGTCTTATACCCGGTAATTTCATTAGCTACAGAGCCGTTATCCCGAAACACGAAAGTGCATAGCACTCTTATTTCACGGGACGATATCTGGCACTGCGGTGGTACCTACCTAGACGACTCAGTGTCGAGTCTGCCACCTAGTAGTTTTTTAGAAAAAAAAAACTTCCTATATAGTACGATCAGTTTTTTCAATACAACTTTTATTGAAACCACTTCGGCGTTGCGAGAAGGACTTGGTGTTACCCAATGAAACCTCTAATAGACCTCTAAAACAATAACCTAACTTAGTCACCTATATGTTTTAGAGGTCTAAACACCAGTTCACAAATGTTAAGTTATCGTTGAATACGAGTTTACAAAGCATTAGCTTGTTCATATACCTAAATGGCCTTAGTCAAACAGGACGTTACTTATCTAGTGAGATCACTAAAAGACGCCGCTTCGCATATTTCTATGAATATCTTGCGAGTGTCATCCGCACGGCTTTATCTATGCCATCGAAGTTGTTAAACGTTGCGTGTAAAATTGTTGACACTTTATAACTTAAGATTCAAGTTACCATTTTATATGGAATACATATTATCTCTGGCCGGCGATTTCTCAAGGATATATTTAGTGATAGGGTTGCCAGTTAGCCATACGTAAGGGCAGACCTGCAAATTTTGCTTAACATATGAGTAAAAACGTCGGGCACCCTACTTTTTAAGGACATTTAATGTAATAAAGAAAACAGCATTCGATGTTGATGCAAAAACCGGACAGGCAATCGAAAAGCCTAATTATGTCTAGCAACCCTATTCAGAAATGATGCCATTTGGGAGCGAACTTAAGCAACCGACACATCTCACCGGATTAACAAGTTGAAGTGGCAGTGGATAGTTACGTTTGTCGCAGAAAGTCTGTTGGAGCAGACGAATTCTGAGTAGGGACTCTGTCAAGCGTAGCGTAGGATCGCCCCGGCCTGAACTCACATCTACAATTACCACCAGATGCTGTCTCTCCATAGCTAAACTTGTTACCCAATAAAAGTCAATGTAATCGACCTATTCAACGAGATAATCGATAAACAATGCGCATACTGAATACAAACGTCCAAAGCGCTCGTCTGTCCAAGCCATTAAATATGAACGCACAAAACAATACAAAAAATCAATATTATTATACTGAACCCTCGTGAATCATGTGCCCTATGAATAACTACATTTATAAGCAACAGGACAAACGCTGGCCAAGTGCCCACGGCGTGCGGCGCTAGCTAAAATGTTCGCGCGTGGCCGGATTCGCAATATCTCATCTTTGTTGTGCCGGCTTGCCATCACCAAGGTATCGAGCGAAGCGGTCATCTTTATTTATACATTAAAAATAACATACTTTAATTAAATGTTGGTGCCTACAATTGGAGGTCGAATTTAGTAACGTTGTTTATTCTTAATTACATTTCAAACTAGGAAATAAATTTCTGATTTCGCTACACTTAATAATGAACTATAATTTTAAATGAAACGTGTAACAATGCTAATCTCGACATACCACTTTTTAACGCCAAATTGATCTCTATTGTTATTTCACTTAGTTCTTTGTTATTCGAAAAGATGTTTTTTTCACGACTTACCTAGCCTCACGTCATGGATCCAGCAGTTGTTGTTTGTCTCGATACCAGATGAAAGCTCCGGATATTCATCAATTGTGTTTTCCATGTATAATATGTATGTATTTACAAAAAATATATATATATGTATGTTTATCCGTTGTTTAGTACCCATAATACAGGCTTCACGCTTAACTTGGCAGGATGGCTCTGTGTGAATGTCGGATATTTATCATTATTTAATTAGACTGGATCAGCTTGTTATCCAAATTATGGACAGTCGTTGAGGGAGGTACCTATAATTCCGCAGTGGTCTAGCTGAATATAAATACCAAATAAATAATTATGGCCAAGGAGGGTACTCGGCACTCTGTACTTCTTCTAGAGGCGGTCCTACACAGAGTCTTAGCGTCTTAGTATCTTTCTTTATCATATTGTAACAATTAATACTTAAATAGAATAAGAGGGTATCATTTTATTCGAGACCAATTAATTCTGACACACTAAGATGAAATTTTATTAGTTTATATACAATTTTCAGAATATATAATAGTACTAGTATTATTGAAATCTGTGATAGTACTTAAGTAGATATAAAGTGTAAAAGGTATGGTCAGTCATAGAAGTAGTGACAAAAATATCGAATACAAGAATTTTAAAATCGCTGATCCTATGCCATGTGTCCGTGCCATAACTTCAAAGTGGCGCCGCTGCAATAAAGGCGTTGTGAGCACGGCTCGATGACTTCATACATCTGCAATCGACTATAGCTAAGTCATGTCATACGTGACATCTTTTTTAAAGTAAATAATGTTAAAAATAGTGACTGCATTGTGGGCTTGAGTACCTAAATTCAAATATATATAAAGATAGTAAAATCGTTACAAACAGTGCCAAAAGTATTTTTCCTTAATTATAATTATTGTCACCTGTTTGTAGCATCTGCTGCTGAACTAAGTTTATAATCTGTATTTCAGTTTATTGCCTCGTGTTTAAAGCTTAACAACCATTTTATTTTAAATTACATGCCATTTTTTTTCTTGAATTATCACAATGAACTGTAACCTATTACGCGTGCCTGTGGATTGGTGGGTGGGAATTAACGACTATCCTAAGTAAAAAGCAGGGACCAAAGGCTACACTCACAGATTTCCCAATACAGGAGATGGGGCAAGCCACGTTTTTAAGTGCGACAAATGTAAGCTCAACGAGCATACACTGGCTACCAGTTTACGCTCTGTGAGACGAGTCAAGACGCACGAATATTAGAAGAAATTACCGTTTTTTCCCAAAATGCCATCCTGTGCAACTGTAACATGCCCTCATCGCAATGAATCAGTAAATTTACCAAGAAATATAATAACTTTTCACAGGTAAGAACCGAAAAGAAATTGCGACACTGGACTGGCTATAAACTTGGCGGCTTGTCCAGTCTAATTGTATATTCGGATGTCTGTGGCTACACTTGTCTTCTGTAGCAAGTTTTTGAACACCTATTAAGTAAATAAGTACATGTTCGACAGTCAAGGTAGTTTAGTAGCTTGACTAGCGCGATTGTCAACAGTATGCGCTATTAAGCAACTCTAAAATATTAATAAGAGATCTTCATTTTTACATCATAATATAAATAAAATTCGATGTCTCTGCAATATATACTCAAAAATAGATATATTTTTAAATTTATGTCTGTGTGTTTGTTCCGGGTAATTTCTGAAATGGCTGGACTGATTTCGACCAACCTTTTAGAAATATAAAATGCTCGTCTTTACGTATGAAGTTAGATCACTCCGTAGATAAACACATAGGCTAAGTTTTACTGTGGCAGAATAACAATACCGCGAGTAACAATGCACGGTATAGCTAGTTATTTATAAGGAATGTAGATGAAAGAAAACGTTCCTTGGCTCGTTGGAAATGTCAACCATATGTTACGAACATTTCTACAGAAATACCACTCTATACACGCTGTACAGGACTGTCTATCGAAAGCGGGACTCACGCTCGCACAACCTGTGATTACCCCAGGTATTTACCCAAGGTGGATGTCACAATGCGGCGCCCCGGGCGCACGTCTGCGTTTTATATATTACCCGTAATGGGGGCATTAGGGCGGCGGAAGGATTAATAAGCGAGCGCGCATCGACTCCGCGAAATTGCGAGGTTCTTGCGTACGCGCCACGCCCCGACAACGGCTAGTGATGTCACTAACACCACAGATAGTATAATCTTGTATACATATAAATAAAATTGGATTGTCTGTTTGTAATATTTAAATATCAGTGTTATATTCATGCATATGAATAATTATATACTTCAAAATATCTGTCTGTCTGTTTGTTTCGGGTAATCTCTGAAACGGCTGGATCGATTTGGACGGGACTTTTTTTGGAAGGCGATATAATTTTTCCATCTTCTTACACACTGCGTGGAAAAAGCGCCCTAAGCCAACGGTCTCGCGCCCAGAGAGGTATCGCATCCAAATCCCTAAGTATTTTTTTGGTCTACCCGTAGAATTAACAACAATGGCACTCTTCTTAATTAAATTTTTTCATAAAAAAATCCGGAAAATACGCATTGTAGATGGTTTGTTTATCCGCTTTCATAAGGTAGAGGATTTTGCTTCTATTGCAATCTGTGATAATAAAAATACAGTGTTTCTAGATAAGTACGATTTTAATGTTTTTAATTGGTATGGTTCCTATATGTATAGCACGCACAAAGGCGATGTTCAAAATTGTTTAAACTGCATTTGAAAACGAAAAAGAATTATGAGCTAACATATAAAAAATAGATCATTAATTTTAATTAACTGGATGATCCTTATATGCTCTTATTGTTCTCAAAATATTAATATCGATATCAAACGTGCGGCATCCCATCCCGGTCGACTGTAATTTATTTCCCATTCAGTGTACTCCGTGGATCATTATTATTATTCCACGAACGCCGACGCTGCGCCTGCGCACACAATCGAACAACTATAGATACAATGCAACACTGTTCGCAGGGACTGTGAATATTTGAGACATTTTGATTACTGGAATTTAAAACAAGAGAAAATAAATTTATTGTATGTCGGTAGTTTTCTCGGTATTTTTTCGTCTAGGTAGGTACCACCCTAGTGCCAGATATCGTCCGAGAAATTGGAGTGCATATATGCACTTTTATGTTTCGGGATGAAGGCACTGTTGCTAGTAAAATTAGTATATGAAACCTAACATCTGTTGTCTCGGGTTGCGGGCGCAGTGTGGCATTGATGGAGAATATTAACTGTCTTATCCGTTGTTGATTTGTTGTTGTTGTTGTTGTCTTTCTGTCATGTTCGGGCATATTACTTACCATCAGGTGAGCGTCCTGTCGTTTATGTACACTCTAAAACATAAAAAATATAAAGAGCGTTTGCCTGGATTATTATGACAAAATAAGACATACAATGAACACGGATCGTGTGGCAGCGCTCCTTGATTGTGGCTGTGAGTATCTAAGCAACTCCACAGGAGGAAATCCATTTATAATATTTATAAAAAGGTAGGTATCATAATTTAGTCACAGCATAACATGAATTCTTAACGTGGCTATGCTATCCGGAAAGGCTAACATAGCCATCTTATGAGTGATGGGATGATGATGATAACACAAAAGGTTATTTTAAGAAGTTCATTTCCTGTTGCTTAATGGCACTATAAACAAGCACATCAGCCGAATAGTTCGCCAAAACGCGAATAGTAAACATAGTAAATCATTTCTCAGAAATAACTCCTCGGTTAGAATAGAGAAACATGTTTCCCACCAAAGATAGGGTAACTATGTGATGTGAAACGGAAATGGGATCAAAGCGTGCTTCAGAGACCACACCAATTAGGCAGGCTTCGCCGGGCAGACGTTATTCCTGGAAAATAATAGGATCGAAATGCTGTAATTATTGACGAATCGCTTGTTTCCTGTTTATTTATTAGTTGAGAGAATAGCGGTCGCAAAATGCATGCTTGAAAAGACATTAACGTTTTGTGGCTGTTGTGGGTTCGTTCAAATACAATAAACTGTTTTAATTATTATTGTGTCATAGAGCTAATTAACTATGATGTATTTTAGTAAAATTTGTTGTAATTAAGGTTACAAATTTTGGCCCGAAGTCTACGAGACCTGTTTTGCGTAGCCTGTGAACAAATTGCATACACATCAAGTACCAATTATAAAAAAAACAATGCAACTATGCCAAATCAAATAATATAAATCTATGATTTTATGCTAAATGTATTTTAAAAAAGGCCGGTTTATCTATTGCAAAATGTTTAATTATCATTCTTACCTTACATGGTATCCAGACTAACAAAAATGGTAATTTTTAAATAGCTTTTATCAAACATAGATTGTAAAAAATTACGATATAGGTACCTACCTAAAAGTCCAAAGCGGCCAATGTCCTTTTTTATCATTGAATGGTTCTTTTACATAATATGCAATGTATCTTAGATAGGTACATACATTGTATATTAAGTACCTAAAAGAACAATTTAAACGAATTAATTAAGGTCTGAAAAAATCTGTATCCTGAGGTGTTGGCATGGAATAAAATAACTAAAAACGACTTTCAAAGTTTTATTTTGGACTTTATTAAAACTACAAAGGTAGAGCTTTGTGCTGTTGTGGTGCATAAATAATAAATATATTTCAAATCGTAACGTCATCTTTTAAATACGGATAGCGAAAACAGGTACCATTAAAGTAATTTCTTCTACTATTAAGTCGCTAATAAACTTAAGGCTACAATTATAGAAAATTGAATCGACCGTCTATCATGGAGATTTATCGGCTACAAAAAGCCCGCAGTTATTAACTGATAATACTATGTAAGTACCTACGTGTTTTAAACTGATATTGGATTTAGTTAAATCAGTAGGAGGTTTACCATACCATATAATGTTTTTTTTTAAATACTATACAGATACCCTAATTTTTAAAGTCATTAGGGAGGCGTGAGGTTTAGCAATCGACGAATGGGTGTAGTTAGTACATAATCGATTTTGTAAGGAAAATTCTCATCTTTCGGAAAAAAGGAATAATTTATATATCAGATTCTGCACATAAATGGCGAATAATGAATCACGTAGATGGCCATCTAAGCTTCCCAAGATCAACCATGTGATAAAGGCTCCATTATAAGTCAGTACCGAAACAGTATTATCTCCAGTCCCTCCGGAGTTCTCTTCATTAAGCCAAGCTCATTGAGCAAATAGAGCGTACACACATTTAAAGGGCCGGCAACGCATTTCTGGGACCTGAGGTCTTGCAAATGTTCATGGGCGGCGGTGTCACTTACCATCAGGTGAACCGTATGCTTGTTTGCCTCCTGTTCAATAGAAAAAAAACTCCATGGCATACAGGCGGAGGACCGAGATGTCTGTCGCAAAATGGGGGAGACCTATGTCCAGCAGTGGACTGCAATAGGTTGAAGAGAGAGAAGAGAGATGGCATACCATGGAGAGGAACATTATGACGAATTTGAAATAAACAAACGTCAGTAGGAATGCTGGAGGTTAATTGTTAAAAGAGATGCAACCAAAAATATAAATCTCTTTAAATCTATTTAAATCTTTGGGTGTCACTAGTTCCTTGTCATCTGATATCTTATGTAGTCTCCATATCATCATATGGACTGGTTATCTTTCAACTACTGAACTGTGGTCACCAGAACGATATTTAATTTAATTTATTCATTAAAAATAATCTATTGTGTTTGAATTCACTAGCTCATTAAAATAACAAATTATAATCATAAAATACATAAAAATTTGCTGACAACTTAATCAAAACGGTCATAGTGTCACGAGGACTCCTGTGTTCAGATGGGAATAAACAACAGGGACACAGTTTGCTGAACCGCAGATTCAAACCCCATCTGATGATGGACACTGACAGGAACTTTTCATGTGCATTGATTGACTATTCGAAGACTGATACAAGGGACGTACCCGGTAATGTGTCGTCAAGAACAAACAGACGTAAGCCGCGTCCGGCGTCGAGACTGCGAAAGGGACCGATACCAATAAATTTCAGCTTTATCTCGCTGACATTTATAGCATTTTAATTATGAACCCGTCACAGTACAGGTAAAGACGGTAACTCCACAACGTTCTTATGTTAAAAGGAAATGAAATCAAGGGGTTAAGTAGATCATCTGCGTGTGTTAGACATCTAATCTTCTAACTCGTCTGCTCCAACGGCCATCGGTTCTGCGACATAAGTGACCAGCCCATTGCACCTTCAACCTGCTGATCCGGCGAGCTATGTCGGTAACTTTAGTTCTCTTAAGGATGAAATCATTTCTGATCTTATCCCTAAGAGAGACCCCGAGCATAGCTCGCTTCATTGCGCGTTGCGTGACTTTGAACTTGTGAACCAATCCCGCAGTCAGTGACCATGTCTCAGCTGCGTATGTAAGCACGGGTAGGACGCATTCCTCAAAGACTTTTGTCTTTAAGCATTTCGTAATCGTTGACGTAAGGATATGACGTAACTTGCGGAATGCCGCCCAGCCCAACAGAATCCTCCTACTAGCCAGTAGGAGGTAGTTAGACATCTAGGCTGCTTCTATTTGAAATAGCGTCCACTGCTTATGTGATATCATGTCCTAGCAGAAACCCGGCAATTGAACAATGTATGTGTTGTGTTTCATCCAGTTGATGAGATAGGAATTAAATAAAAAATTCCCACTTCCTCATATTTTCTTCTCCCTCTCCTATTTAAAATTAAAGTTACGAGTGCGCGCGCTACTTGTAGCTCCATCGGAGTCTCGAGTGTCCATGAATAGCGATATCACTTGCCTACACATGAAACAAAAAAAGGTTCTCATTTGTTTTTGGCAGATTATAAGCCTTGAAGCACATATCTTGTTCAGACATAGCCAAGCCATTACTACTGTGACTTTCGTATTTCGCGTTCTAATACGTGGTATATTACGTGGTAAATATGATGGTAATTTTGGTCGGCTATCATGTCTTCGTGCCTCGAAAGGCACGCTGGGTCTTTGATTTTAGGAAGGAAGTCTTTTATATTCGCCAATCCGCATAGAGCCCGAGTGGTGAGGTACTGTCCAATATTCCCATTAGTCTGTTGTGCTACTTAGCTGTGCGGGATAGCCAGTGATAAATAATATATTGTTTTCCTGATTTATTTATATATTATTATGTATAGTGATAGTCCCCGACGATCAGTATCATTAGAGAAATTTGAAATATATTCTTCAATTTATCTTCAATTGACTCCAATCACTGACTTCTGATCGTACTGTGCCATTTAAATACTGTGACTTTTACCCACGAGTTGGATGCGGCCGAGGCACTTTGAAGTCGGGCGAACTGCGATGTGATATGCGCTTAATTATATTGACAGTATAAAACGTATACATCGAGTAATTAAACCGAGTTAAATGCAAGTACGCTTGCCTTGAATTATTTATCAAAGGTTTCGAACCTGACTAGAATCCAAGTGTTGGTTGCACCAACTGTTTTTCTCCTTAAATCATTTATAATGGATCACTTGCGAAGTCGATATGCCGACAAGGGACTTTGTAAGTAGACGGACGTACAAAAACTCGTGTGAAAACTTGTAAAATATTTGACATAAATTATTTTGTTAATTAAAACTTGCTTGGCTTAATAAAAACCTTAAGTCTGAATAAACATGCGACTCGTTTTCTGTCCATATGAGTATGTTAAAGAAGTGAAACTGATTATTAACTATGTAGTCTGAACTAAAAACATACACGAACTAAACAATACACTCGTCTTTGCCAAAATACAAATCCTGTATAAAAGCACAAATTTTATACAGTTTGGAGAATGAAATCCAAGTGGTAACTTGTCTGAGAATTTGGTGGAATCATAGAATAACAAAAGGTCGGCGGCTCAATGGTGTGGACTATTGCCTATTAGTACTACTATTTTACTAGGTAAACATAAAGCTTCCTTAATTAAAAACAACAGTGTTAGACTCGGTATTGAGTCGTCTAGGTAGGTACCACCGCAGTGCCAGATATCGTCCCGTGAAACAGAAGTGCTTTGGCTTTCGTGTTTCGGGGTGATGGCACTGTACCTAGTAAAATTATTACTGGCTAAGAGACCTAACATCTGATGTCTCGGATGATGAGCACAGTTCAGCATTGATGGAGTTTAATAACTGTCTATCAGTTGTTGGTGTCAATGAATGCCACTCAGTCATGGACAGTCCTGTACACTTTGTAACAGGAAAAAATACTATTATTGGTTTACTCGTACCATAGATATATAGCGCGCTAATTCTAAATCTATGACTCGTACCTAAGACATTTTATCTGACAGAAGTCTAAAACAGACGAAGGCACTCAAAATCAAAATGCCATTGCATCGTGTCCGTATTAAAAGGCAATATCTCTTGCAGCTCATTAATTCGAGTCGGGAGCTCTAATGACTGGTAATTACGCGCTGTAATGGACCCGCGCGGTCGGCACAAAGCGCAGCGCCTCCATTTTGTTTTTTAAGTTTTTTCTCTTTTTCGTTGTGTCGAATGATGTACGTTCCAATTCGAATTTAAAAGGTTAATTTAAAAATCGAAACGCCACACGACTTGTTGGATTGATGTGTACATATTTAATTATAGAAAGAATAAGAATATAAATCATTTTCATTGATTTATTTGTCGCATTAAATTAACAGACAAATCTTAAACTTAAAGCTGAAACTTTAACATGGGATGTATACAAATGTGTATGTCGCAAATGTCGCACTATCTAATCCATGCTGTGAATCAGATTTTCTTTTACTAATTAACTATAATTTTAATTGAGCTTTTACTAACAAAAGAGATGTTAAGTCTCTCTCTCAAAATGGAATGTAATCGCCATTCTGAACTGCACACAGCACTTTGAGAACCAGATACTGAGGTTCTCGTGGACTGTCATACCTAATAATAAGCTACGTACCGAAAATCATGTTTTCGAAATCTTTCAACTAACACAAGTGCGTTCCAATCTGAATAATATTTTGTATTAAAAAAATGTTGAAATGTTTGTATCTTGTATTGTATGATCATCATCCATACAGGCTTTTGTACACTGCTGAATGAACTTCTACCCTAAAGATTTTTTTTGATGATATTAATAAATAAATTATTCGATGGTCGAAAGCGGAACGCACCGCCACACCCCCAGTGATGTTTCCTCGCATTGCCCGCCAATGATTTTGATATTTTTTGTGGCCGTCCGATTACTGGTGTGCGGTTGATTGCGGCCGAGGTACAGCGCCAACGTTTCCCGCTTGCACTGTCTACACCAAGGGCCGCTGGTATTATTTCTTAAAAATTAGAATAAAGCAGATATTTTACCTAAATAATTTTGGTATTATATTATATGAAATATGGATATTTAGAAGAAGCAACAAATGCACTGAATCACAATTTCTTTTTGTATTTTTGTCATATACTTTTACTTCTCCTAATTTTCTCTGCCAGATCGAAGGAAGGTGGTCGAAGTTCATGTCTTAATTTTGTAATTTGTAACAGTAAGCAACTACTTTTAGTTATAAGTGTAGTCCACTAGGTATAACTACAGTTGACTCCAGCTTCCATGTTTAGGTGTTGTATCCAATTTGAACCTCCAATAATGAAAACTCGGACTAGGTACTACTATTCGTAGGTAACGAAAATTATACTTGCACAAATAAACATAGGTACGTCGTATGTATTAGAATCGAGCACTAAGGGCGTAGGGAATTAAAAAAATTGTCAATAGTCTGAGTCTGAGCTAGTGTGACCATTTTTGCGCTCTCCAGAGTCCTGTGGCTCGCACCACCACTATTTACAGCCAATGGCGGATCCAGATTAGGCGCCAGGGGGGGTCACATAGTAGTAGTCAAGTTAAGAACTTATAAGGTATTTTGTTAATATACGTTAATATAGTACTTAAAACTAGCTCAGGGGGGGTCATGACCCCCATGACCCTCCCCCTGGATCCGCCGTTGTTTACAGCAATGGACAAAAGAAGACTGTATCAGTGGTGTCGGGGATAAGCTGAAAGCCAATTAACTCTGCTACTGATTGATTGATTCAATCGATAATGTGCATACTTATATACTTTAATATGTATGACTTAATATTACATTATATATCAAACTATCTATATGGTATATCTGTCTCATCAAATACAAATAGCCCACGGAGTTCTGTAGGTTGCTATAGGTTGTTAAAGACGACAAAATCTGTCATGTGGCGGAGCTTTATGCCTATGGTCATACGGTCCCATGTCACCCGTTTATAGTTATTATCTGTCATCAGAACCAAAAGTTTGGTGTTAGTAAAAAAATAATTACTCGCAACCTCCGCACCGACAAAGGGACGAGTGGGGTTTACAAGAGACGATTTATAGGCAATACTGGGCTAAGGCTAATTTGAACGGTCGGCAATTGTAGCTAGTGCCGATTAAGTTATTCGATTGTTAGTTTTTTATTTAAAAAGACTAACAATATAATAACTTTATGTAATAACAAATGTTTATTGATGGAAATCTTGTAATTGATATTTAAATTTCAAAAATACGTCACGTTTATCACATTTGTCATAGGTTTATCTACAAAATAATACTATTAGTTTGATAATTGAATATCATTATCCTCTTTCTGCGGCACAGGCTTTCACGCACAGCATAGCTACGAGGATAGCTATGAGTATAGGTTTCACTTTGGTAGGCTTACATGTTATGTTGAATTTTATATTTGTTTTATTTAAAAGCTAATATAAATCGTCTTACGTTATAATTGAAGGGTCTTATTGTAGAGGAATATTATTGTTTTATGATGTCAGTTCATAAAATTAGTAGTTGTGTCGTACAGTGTAAATCACCCCGCGGTCGAATGCTGAAGTGTAATTTCGTCCACCAAAGGTGAGTTTTTGCGTCCAGACAAGCTCGCCAGGATGTCCACTTAAATAGACGATTTCGACGCTTTTTGTAGATAGATGACATTTCTGATGGCCCGTAATGACGACCTGCGGTATCTCTGGACCGCATTAAATGCACGCCGAAATTCCACAAACAATTTTAAAAAAGAATTTAATTAGCTGCATTTAAGATTCTAAACTTGTGATTTCCAAAAATGTATGTATAAAAATATAATTCTATATGGTTATTTTTATTACGTTAGTATTAAACAGATTATAAATATTAAAAATACTAAAACAATTTTGATTTATCTGTACTGTAACAGAAAAAAAAATTGGGTTCACATTGAAATTTAACTTTAAAGCTTCTAATATCAGAGCTTTGTATTGGCGATTCAAAATACTAGTCTTTCTCGTCACAAAACCCAACTGTCGGCTAATCAATGCTGATTGTGATCGCGTGAACAGCTTTCGTCACGGTCCCCACGGTCAGCACCGACTCGAAGATTAATGGTACTTCACTGATATAATAATTCCTGTTGAACAACGCACGCCTTGTAGGTCTTGAGTGTTGCCTTTTGTCTGTGATTTTCTAATGTTGCCATTGAGAAAAATGCTTTTGAATTTAACCTATATACCTGTAAGCATTCGCCTGTAATTTGGATACTAAACAACAGATACACATGTATACTTGTTTTATAAATATGTACACAATTTACACATAGAAATATTATTACAATAGAAAATACCCAGACCATGATCACGCACACAATATGTTAGTACTGCCCGGGGATCGAGCCCTTGGTGTAATAGCCGACATCTTAACCATTACTCCAGATGGGTCGTCAATAATTTTTTAAACAATCAAACTAGTTAACAAAAAGCACATTAACTACAAAAGTATAATTTATCTAATACGTGTCTCACCTTAATTTGAGATGGGACAAATTACACAAACCCTCGGGGAATTGTCCACGCTATGTAATCGACTCTAATTTGAATCTAAATGGTTGTACGGTTTTAACACCTTTTCCCATCAGTCTACGGTTATATCAAGTGAGACAAACTAGTAAATAAATATATGTTTCTGCAACCAACATATAATCACTTTCATCGTTGTGCAAATTCCCTTTAGGATCTGAAGTGGTACAGTTTTAATCACAGATTCCCAATACAGGAGATGGGGCAAGCCGCGTTTTTAAGTGCGACAAATGTAAGCTCATACACTGGCTGCCAGTTTACGCTCTGTGAGACGAGTGAGGACGCACGAATATTAGAAGAAATTACCGTTTTTTCCCAAAATGCCATCCTGTGCAATTGTAACATGCCATCATCGCAATGAATCAGTAAATTTACCAAGAAATATAATAACTTTTCGCAGAACCGAAAAAATTGCGACACTGGACTGCCTATAAACTTGGCGGCTTGTCCAGTCTAATTGTATATTCGGATGTCTGTGGTTTTAATGCTATATCAAGAGGACGTGCACAGAAATTATACGTACGTATCGTAGTGTATGCAAACTAAGTGATTAATGTGATAATTCAAGTATACATAAATTGCTAATTTATGTAATATTATTACTAATTAATAATAAGGGAAATTTATTAGAAAACAAGAGCGACGGTGGCTTAATCGTGTGGACTGTTGCCCACCTACCGAGAGGGCTAAGGTTCAACACCCGCCACGTACCAATCTGTTTTGCAATTTTCGAAAGTATGTTATATGTATGTTATCCGACCCTCTGACGGTGAAGGAAAAATATTTCTATAGATGCCGATACAAACCTTCTCAAGTATGTTATCATACTTATCATACTGCTTAAATATCTTTATAAAACTACACTAAGTTAGTCTAAAGCGCGTTGGTAGGTCTTCAGAGCTTCGTCCGTTGTTTGTCAGGGAGCACCATGGTCAGTCGAGATTGCCTTTTGTCAGTAAGGTATTTCCAATAAACTAATTATAATAAATATCCACTGACATTCACACAGTGCCATCTAGCCCCAAACTGAGCATTTGCCTGTAATATGGATACTTAACAACTGATAAACAGACATGTTCATGCACACAACATATTTATACCGGGGATCGAACCTGGAACCCTTGGCATTATAGCTGACGTCTCACCATTACACTACATGGCTCGTCAATAATATACATTCCCTTCTATATTAATTAACGCGAATAATCACAACCTTATATCCCGAGGTCTATTGTTAACAAAAGCGAACATCCGTTACGAAATACCCACACGGAGTTCCTTTGTCGATACGTCCATTAGACAGAACGTTAAAAAACCGGCCATAGCCCACAAATTATTAAGCAGATATCGATATTAGAGGCGAGATCTCGATAACAAAATGTCCACGTCACTGTCTCTGACACGGATACACACGGACCATAGCACTGGATGTGTTAGTTACTATTTTTAGGCTCAATCGGGAAAAATAACTCAATTTGGCTTAATCATCATTTATTCGTACGTACTTGCTAATACAACAGAGTACTTAATTGATGTGGCTCGTGTAAAAAATGCCTTATAGGCCAGTGGAATTGAAAAAAGCTATGATATCAGAGGTCAGAATAAGGTAGAGTTATTTATGTAAAGAAAAAGTCCCTAAAGTCTGAATTTATTTTGGTGAGCAAAATTTAATTGCAAAAAAGAAATGGATCTGGAGGATTTCATTACTATTTATATGTGATTTTGTCTTTAACGACTTATTCTACTTTTGCCACAGATGAATCTCGGGAAGAAACACATTGATATCAAAAAGCACAAGTACAGAAATTACACTAATTCTGACTCATAATGATTTATCATCCTTCGACTGCAGAGCCCAACCTTCCCGTACATTAACGTTACCCACCACTGACCCAGTGCGAATTGATGGGTGTTAACGACTATTGATTGTTGAAATGTCTTAGCCACATTAGAAAAAATACTTAGTGACTTTTACTATGCGACCCCTAGATCCTATAGGGATCAAGTCCATTTAAACTACGGAGGCAGCTATGATGATGAAGATAACAAAGACGTTGATCGTCAATCACACGCGCTAGCTGCTACCCCATTTTTGATTATAAACAAAATGAAAAACTCTCTGCGAAGTTGCTTACATATCTATTATTTTTTTACTTAAAACAACTCAATTGGAAGTATACCCAATCTAATGGTGAAATACTCGTATGGCTAATCTAGAGGTGTGATATCCACGGTGCGTGATAATCCAAATAAAAAACCGGCCGTTCATTAGTCGGCATTGAAAGCTCACTCGGCGCGTCGTTTTGTTTCTCGTGTAATTACTGTTCTCCCGTCGTTGCCTTCGACTATACTATAAAATTCTTAGTGGCAAACCGCTATGCGCTGGGTCGGATTAATAGCTATTATACAAAGGTAATTATTACCTTCAATTGATAGCAGTAAATTGTCAGGAAAGGCACGATGACATTGCGGCTTGTGCCTTCGACAATTGTCCCATATACTACTCGCGGAGTAGTTCGAGACCAGCCGAGTAACTCAAAGACTTTTGTCTTTAAGCATTGTGGAATCTTCATTGTGAAGACCTGACGTAACTTGCGGAATGTCGCCCAGCCAACTGAATCCGCCTATTAGCTTTCCTCTCGAAATTGTGCCGGCCAAGTTGGATAGTTTGGCCCAAGTAAACGTATTCTTACACAACCTCGAGAACGATGGCTCTGACGTATACTGGTCGTGCCATGACATGATCATTGAACTGTTCAACATGACTTTCATCTGATCCAAATTCCCAGATTTACAAAGTGACAACTGAAATCAATATGGCTCATTCAGATATAATTATTCAGATTTAATTGGAGCGTCGGTGGCTCAATGGTGTGGACTGTCGCCTTCCTACCGGGAGGGCTGAGGTTCAAATCGTAACGTACATATGTTTTCGAATTTTCGAAAATATATGTACGTTATCCGACGCTCTTACGGTGAAGGAAAACATCGTGAGGAAACCTTCATGCGCACCTGCGAAGAGATTCGAAGGTTGTGTGTCAAGTCGTCCAAGTCGTCCGCACTGGGCCCGCGTGGACGACTAAGGCCTTATCACCCTATACGGGTAGGCTCGTGCCCCTCTGTGGGGACGGTAATGAGCTGATGATGATGATGATGAGATAAAATTACGTCAAAAAAGAGAATCACAATAATTTCAGCACGAAAACAATGTTATGTCTTCACAGATTTATAAAGTGACAAAAAACTAGATGAGCAATTCAGTCACAGATATATGGAAATAACGACGTAATGGCGGCTGACTGGTACGCTGTGATTGCTTCTGTACTGTCAATTTGTAATGTCCTGTTGAATAAGACCAATATAAAGAACAAGTTGCATCTCATATGCTTTGTTTATACTAATATTCATGCTAATGACCACGGCAACTTTATTTCGCTTTTCAAGCAAGGAATGATTATAATTTATAGGATAAAAGCTTTCCACCGAAAGGTTCTAAAAGATCAATTATTTGGCAACACAACTAAAATATATATTTTGTGCAATTTTACTCAACTCACTAATAAAGTACACGAAGAAATATACGATTAAAATAAGAACACATTTACTCCCATCGTAGGTAATTAGTAACAAAGCTGTAGTCGTCTTGACATGTAACTACAACACAGACAGAAAGGATTTCTACACTCAGTGTTATTCAACTTAAAAACACATTAGCCCATCCAAAGATCATTTGTCCCAACAAACCCGAGATTCTAATGACTTAAATCGTCCCCGTGTCCCGATGGACCATCTACCTGTAATCATCATTGTCGTAACGTGATAAAATCAGTCAAAAAGTGTAAAAGGTCGTCAACCCCACGCAGAGCCGCGGGCGGTCATTAGTGGCACTTACACACCTATATACTGTAGCTATAATTATTTCATTAGATACTATCGCGTTTCGGCCAGCCGTAAAACATCGATTTTATCGTACGTTAATGTGGCCGTGCGCATAAAAACTCACTAATTATCGTTTAACCTGCAACAAAGTGCAATCGCATGTGATTTTACTATCTTGCAGACTTAAGTGAATTCTTATCTTTGAATTTTTTGTTAATTTAAAATTGGAATCGACTTTCATTTTGAATTATATTAAAAAGGTAATAAAGTAAGCTCGCTTTGTCTGGATCTGAGTGGACGCACATCATACCTAATGTAATAATCACGTAAAAGATAAAGAAGACCTTATGTTTTCGACAAAATAATAAACAAGTATATATGTATTGATCATCAGCTCGTTATACGAGGGGCACGAGCCTACTCGTACGTGGGTGTATAGGCCTTAGTCGTCCACGCGGGCCCAGTGCGGGTTAGCCGACTTCACGCACAGCCTAGATACTTAAAAACGGATAAACATACTCATATACTTTTTTGTAACTACATACATATTAAATAAAAAAACACCCAGACTGTTACAAACAGACATGTTCATGAGCATAAATGTTTGCACTGCCCGGGGATCGAACCCGGAACCCTTGGTGTACCAGATGGGTCGTCAATTGTCACCAGATGTGTTGTTAGGCCTGTGTCCAGCACGGGATGTAATGGGCTGATTATTTGATACACAAAAAGTTCCGCTAATATCTCAAGCTCAGCAGTTCTTAATAGTGTTGTAATTACAAACGGAAGCACCACAATAAAAAATATAAAAAGCCTTTATCAAATTCGTTAATCAAATTAATCCAAAACGAAAATCCGCGCTTTTTTATCGTATGCAATAAGAGAAACATATAAATCATGGAGTCGGTTAATTCGTTGGAGCAAAAAGCTGTTTGGATGTAGCGTCCGCGCCTAATCGGACCTCTGATCGTTTTTAGGGTTCCGTAGCCAAATGGCAAAAAACGGATGTACACGTATGTCACACCCTTTTTTCTCCGAAACTATAAACAGTACACTATTCAAACTTTGTGAGTATATGTATTCTGTGAACCGCTATTAGGTTTAGACAAGAAACTTGAAAAATAATTAATATATTTTGGGGTTCCCCATACATTTAAATAAATAAATAAATAAAATTTCTTTATTGCGGACAACTTAATCCATAGATTTGTTAGTAAGACACAAAATAAAATTAAAAATCAAAATAAATGGGTTAGTAAGCGAAAAAAAAAAAATAAAAAAATAGTTCTATTAATGACCACCCGGTATTGAGACCTGGGAATTAAAAGTGGGTGAACTACTATTTTTCATATTAAAGCTGAAGTAGGTGCCTAAGTTAATTAAAATTACTTTATTCTATGTTACTTGCTGCTGCGGAACCCTCCACGGGCGAGTCCGACTCGCGCTTGGCCAATTTTTTTTCTTAATAAAATAGTTAAGTTGATGTGATTCTCGCTTAATGCAAAATTAAAAAGGTTCGCAAACGTCCCTGTTAATTAATGGTATCATGTCCGTTGAAGTTACGATTAAATATGAACTAGAATGTAACGGTTGACTTTTGTAAAGCGTATTCTTAACGACGACCCATTTGGTGTAACCAACCAACTGATCAACATACTTATATACATTTTTTTTGTAAATACATACGTATTATACAACACCCAGATCATTACATACAGACATGTTCATGCACACGAATATTTGTACTGCCCGGGGATCGAACCCAGAAGCCCTCGGTGTAATAGCCGATGTCTCAACCGCTACACCAAATGTGTCGTCAAATGTTCATAGAAAAAAAATCGAAATGTTGTTTGGGAAGTTCACACGAATGTTCTGAATCAACAGATCATACAATAAGATTATGCTTTCAAGCTATAGATAGGCTTCCTTACACAAGCGTGTCTCCCGTTCGGCTCGAAATATTTGTGATTCGACACACAATCAAAGTGTACATCTTTATTCTCGGAAGGCCATTACATTTCTTTCTCCCGCGGTGGAGCAAATTGCTTTCGTCCGATGCGTCGGTGTGACGAATCGATTCGACGGTCGGCCGTTTGATGCCCGGCCCGGCCACGCTTAGACGCGCTGACGTAATTTCGGATTTTTTATTAAATGTAGTTGTAATCATGTTCTGGATAATTCAAATGAAATAAACACTGGAATATACATTTTGAAGTTTTCATCCGCCTTCCAATCTGAAGGGTACCGGTTCTTCTCGCCACGTACCAATGTGTTTTCGAAAATATATGTACGTTATCCGACGCTCTTACGGTGAAGAAAAACGTGAGAAGAGATTCGAAGGTTGTGTGTGAAGTCGTCCAACCCGCACTGGGCCCGCGTGGACGACTAAGGCCTAATCACCCTATACGGGTAGGCTCGTGCCCCTCGGTGGAGACGATTAATGAGCTGATGATGATGATTACATTTTGATGTTTTCTTAAATATATTGCGTCGGTGGCTCATTGTGTGGACTGTTGCCTTCCGATATGAAAGGTGCAGGTTCAAATCCCGCCACGTACCAATGTATTTTCGAATTTTCGAAAATATTTTGAGGAAACTTGCGCACGCCTGCGAAGAGATTTAAAGTGGACGACTAAGGCCTACACACCCTTTTGATGATGAGATTTTGTGTGTGTTTCGCAAAGACTACTAATTAAAATAATGTCTTTACTATCGGGCCATTAATAAATAGTTTCATATCACAGACCAGTGATAAAGTCAAGCAATAAGCAAAGATCAGTGTTTGGATGGGTGACCGACTGATACTGGCACTGTGTGGGAAGACCTAAACTCTGCAGAGTGACGCGTTAAAGGCTGTTGCCTGTTCATACATATAAAACATATTAATAAATAAAATGAGCGTAATGTGACAATTTATCAGTACAATAAATTTTTAATTTTCAATAAACTAAGGGGTTTGGATTACTTGTCTCTCT